>PVKA01025842.1:0-32463 GCA_004027165.1 Ctenomys sociabilis
ATTATTTCTAGATTCCATAATAAAACACTTTAAATTATATAAATTTGAAACCTTGTTAAATTATCTTTTTATTATAATATATTTAACTGAGTCAGTATCTTTTTGAAAGTAATGAGGATTCCTACAGAACAGGAAAAATTGCCAGCTATTACTCAGAGGACTAATACCTAGAATACATAAACAACTCATAAAAAGTTACTGCCTCTCCCAACATGCCTTTCCATGTGGCTCTCCTACATGGTCCTGGAAACCCTTCCTGCTTCTGGCTTTACCTTTGAGCCTTGGACTGATTAGCAGTTTAGCCACCAGTAGCCCTGTGTTGCCCCTTTTTCCCCTAGTGAAGTGCTCTTTTATGAATGAATTCTCTTTGAATTGTATTCATTTAACTGTGCCATCAGGTACAGTTAAGCTGTTATACTGTAACATTCTGTTATGATAGCTGTTATACTGTAACATTCTTTGACTGGTAGACACATTTTGATTCAGTATTAAATGTTATTCTCCTGTTATTCCATGCATATAATTTAATATCCACAATAGTAACCATAGCAACAAACTTGACATAAATGAAGTACCTATTAATGATAAAGATCAGTGTTTTTAATTCCATTATAAAGTGTACAATAACATTTAAAAATTACTATATTCACCAATTAAATTTATTTTTAATTAATTTTATTAAGAAAGAAATAACAATGAGACAATTTCAAAACAGGTTAGCAGGACAGTTGCAATAAGTAATATATTGCATATTGTTGTCTTCATAGTAGTTATTCATAGTACAAGATGCAGACATGATACCTTACTTAAAGCTACTAGTACAAATCTTTGTTCTCATTGAACTAAGAGAAAGTAGTTGCATATCTAGCCTATTTTTTAAATACAGATATACATTTTTTCCACTACAAAATGGTCCTTCATTTATATCCTTCTCTCTTGTTTACTTTTATCAGAGATGGGTACTCCATTGTCATTCAAATATTGTAGGTGAGTGACATCAGCAAAGTAGTCCAATGTAGTCCAGTGGTCCATAATAGCAGTGGGTTATCTGCAGGACTGGCAATGTCAGAAGTTGTTGACTTGAACCTTTTATAGCTCAGCATATTAATATGGCTTTACTTTTTATACCAATTAAGTTTAAAAACCTGAATATACAATGTGTTCCAAGAGCTATGGAGATAAAAATGAAACATCTAATTTTAAAATACTCATAATTTGATATTGAGACTGCCACATAAATAAAAAATATACAAATATCCATATTATATTCAGGATATATATTTAAAATCTGATGCTTACAAAAATTTTTAGGAAATCTATGCAGCATTTTAAGGTTTCTCAGATTTAAAAGATTCATATAGCACTACCTGCTAGACACTATTCAAAGTCCTCTACAAATATTAGCTTTTTTACTTTTACCTATGAAGAAACTAAAAACAGAAATAGAAATTCCACTAGACAAAGTTATTGTATCCCTATGTATCTTCCCCACAGAGTTAAAGATACGCTACAGTATTACAGGCATACCCATGTCATACCTGTACAGTTCATAGTAGATAAGTCCCTGAAGCAGGCTGTAAGTCCACAGGGACAGTAACTGAAAAAAAAAAAAAGTCAATTTGTTTTTTGCAGAACTGGGGATTGAACTTAGGCCCTTGCTCTGGAGAGTGAAGTGCTTATTCCACTGAGCCATCTCCCCAGCCCCAGAAAATATAGAATTTGTACACAATGAAATACCAACCTTCCCTAAAGAAAGATACACTATGTGAGAAAATGGAGGCATGTTGAGACCATGATGCTAAGTGAAATAAATCAGATATAAAAACTTAAATATCACTTATTTTTTCTTATATGAGAAACCCAAAATGTAAATACAGAACAAAATAGAAGATAGATAATGAGAAATACAGAGATGGATCTCTTGCAGAAAGAAAAGCAACCAAGTGTTAGAAGAAGGGAGTATGAGTAGAGAAGATGATGATAAATAATTAAGAAGTGATATGTACACTACCAACTCCTGAGAAAGAATGTATCACATGTGCTGCCAGATGTAGCGACTGAAGACTATGCAAAAACACAAAACTGGGGAAACACTTGAAGCTTCTGACACAGAAAAAGACTTCCTAAGTTGGACTCCAGGAGCACAGAAAATAATATCAAGAAGAAACAAATATATATATATATATATGCCTCTTTTCAAGAAGATCTTAAGCATCTTATATTTGTAACAAATTGTGCTAATAGATAAAATATTTTCACTAAGAAAATAGTATTGTGGTGTATTATTGATAGAAAATAATTTCAGCTATTTTTACTGCACAGAAAGATGCATTAAAAAGTTACCATTACCACATTTTGCTGCTGCTGATTTCTAGGTGGAGAGATTTGAAATGATATTTTGCTTTTCCATTTAGATTTTTATTGCCTTTCTAAAGGCGATAAGGAACAGGGTTCAAACTATTTTCATCAAAAATATCCTCACTAGTTGTAGACATTGAACTATTCTGGCAAGAATCAAAGACATCATAGGGGTAAGAATAAGCACTTTGAAATTCTTGAACACCACTTAACTAAAAGCATCCACTAATTTAATTGTTAGTTATAATTAAATAGGCAATTTATATGCATACCTCTTAAGTACAGATTTTATCAACATATAAAACTCTGCTCCAACTCAATCAGATACACTATTTTTCAAGCTCAGTTAACTGAAATAGCCACTTACTAAGGAAAGAAGTGCAATAAGAAGACAGTCTAGTGCTTAAATGATAATAACTCAACCAATATTTCTTTGTAAACTGTTTTCTCAGTTTGATTTCTTAATGTCCAGGAACAAAAACAACTTTACAGTTATGGTATTGATCAGCATCCCAATGTTGTGGCCAAATGCCTGACATCAAGAACTTAAAAGAAAGAGGTTAAGTTGGCTCATGCCTTCAGTGCATATTTGAATGTCTGAAAGGCAAACACATTTTAGCAGACAGTACAGTGGAACAAAGCAGCTCAGTGAATGGAGGCTGTGAAGCAGAGTACAGGGAAGAGTTCCAGAAAGGAGGAGACTAAGGCCCAGGTATAGTCCCCAGAGTAATGTTCCCATAACTTTCACAGACACACATAGAAGTGTGGCTTACTAATCCCCTAACGTCTTAGGCCAATCAGGCTGACAAGATTAGCCATAACATTCTCTAACCTGTCAACCTAACACAAAAACAAGTCTTAATCTCCAAATAGAGAAAATAAACACAGCCATAATTCCTTCTGACATAATGTAACTGTTTTGCTCACAATGAAAAACAAACTATTCCCTTCCCAAAGCCTTAAAACTTTCATTATTGCTCAACAGTACAAATCCAAAGTTTCTCCCATGACTCAAGGCATACTGTAAGTGTTAAAGCCCTATAATATTTAAAATTCACTTTTATGTAATTCCAAGATACAATATCAGAGGATAAACATTCCCATTCCAAAGTGGAGGAAAAGAAAGGCATAGAAAACAAAGCAAAATCTAAATGGGCAAATGCTAAGTCCCATATGTCCATATCTGGCATCTGAGGCACATGATAGTGACAGACAAGCTCCAAAGAGCTTAGGTGGCCCTGCAGTATGATTTTTGCTGTTTGCAGCCCCCATTGTCTCTTGTAGGCAGCCTCCTCCTGTGGACATTCCACATTCCTGGCCTCCTGAACTGTCTGGAGTCTCCAGGGCAGCTTTCTGTCATAGCTTCACTTACTGCCCTCTTGGGGCTTCTGGTTGAGCACTGGTCTCTTAGGCCTTCTTTTGATATCTGAGCTGAAGCCTCTGGAACCTCATAACACTTGCACTCTGCATGGTTATAAAAGCAGTACCTAGTAAACTATGCCAAGGTCTGCCACCAGCATGAGCAGTAGCCAGGCCCCCGTAGGCCATGACTGCAGTAACTTCTGAGTGTCCGAAGGGAAAGCAAACAACTAATTCTCCACATAGCCCTTGAGCACAGGCACAAGCCAATCTTGTCTCAAATAAAAGATTTATATAAACTGCATCCTTGCATTTATAATAGACAGCCTTTCACATTCTTTTTTTTTTATTTTCCATAATTTTATTGAAGAACAAATAGCAATGAGACAGTTTCAAATCAAATTAGTAGAACAGATTCAGGGATCTTTCTTTTCCAACTCAAAATGATTTCTTTTTAGTACCTTAGTTGCTTTAGTAACCACACATCCATTGGCCCCCATTTTACAGTTGCTTCTTTTGGTGCCAAATTTAAATCCTTCACATTTTTGTTCTGCTTTTTTTTCCTCCACCGTTCTCTTTATAATTTAGGCTAAAAGCAGCCAGTAGTATCCATGTCGCAATATGAATATTGTGGGTGTGAGTGTGTTGCTGTGGAAGAGCTTATCACTGAGAGCTAGGCTACAACATTGGCCTATCTCTCTATTGGCCTCACTGTCACTTGTCAGCTCTTGGTTATCTTAGGTTGCTGCAAATACAACACAGCATTGGTGGCTGAAGCAACAGATACATAGTTTCTCATAATTCTGGAGCCTGGAGAGTTCAATATAAAAGTTCTAAAAGGTTCATTTTCTGGTAAGGATCATCTTCGTGTATATATGTGACTTCATATGACAGAGGGAAAGAAGGTGAACTCCGGAGTCTAACTATTGGGGCCGTGATCCTTCTGAATCAGAGCTACTTTTGCATGATCTCACTTATCTTTAATTAACTTCCACCCATTCATGAGTCACATTAGTGTCTAGAGCTTTTACGTGAACTTTAGAGTGACACATCTCAGCCTATAACACCAATCAAACTGTGCAGATACTTTATTCTATGCTGATATATACCATAAATCGAGAAAGAAGATTGACATATTTCTTAGTTTTTTATTTGTTTAATTCTTCTGTGACAAATCTATGTGTATATTTATAAGACGAACAGACTTCAACACACATTTTAAAACCATAGCACTCAAGTTGGAGAACACTATACCTCTAAAAACAAAAGAAACTTCCTTTTGTATCACAATCTATTTAAATTAGCTGACAGTGGTAATTTCCAGGACGTTACCTAAGGGGATGGATTCCAGCAACTCTTTTTGTACACTGAACCTGCCTTAGGAGCAGTGTTGGGGTTGAAATAGTAATTTATGGATAAATATATTGGGATGAAAAATAGTTAAAACGCAATAGTGTACAATCAGACCAAAGGATTCTACACTTTTCTCTTAGCATCCTCAAAACAATTTTGCACAGATAAAGCCCTAAACTTCACAATAACATATTTTTATTAAAATGTATAAAATAGCTCCTGATACTATTTCATTTATGAAAACCACATGCATATTTTCTACAAAATTCTCTGGCTGAGCATAAAATCATGCAAAATGTGTCACGAGGAAAATGAGAAAATGCTAACCTGACAGCATCGGTACCCCTGGGGACAAGCAGCCAGAATGATGCCTCCAGAGGGCAATGGAGAAAGACTGGAAGTTACATATTTTCCAGCAGGTGGAAACTACCATTAAGCCAACTCTATTCTGCTTTACCTTAATAATAAAACCAAAAGAAACTTTTGTGTGTGTGGCATCAGGGATTGAACTCTGGCCCTTGCACTTGCCAGATAAGTGCTTATTCTACTGAGCTATCTCCCCAGCCCCTAAGAAACTACTAACTTAACTATTGAATCATCTTAAATTGTCCTCATCAGAAGGCCTGTTACCAGTGCCTCCCAATCTTTGTCACAACACGGCACATGAAATGATGCTATGTGCACAGCAAAGGGACACAGAGCTAACCACTGACTTCACAGTTCCATCTACCTCAGGCTGCTTTGGGGGTAAGGGGAAAAATATCTATAAATACCTCAGTCTGTCCATGAAGAATTCTTCTTTTTCTTTTTTTCTTTTTTTTAGGGAAGAGTCTACATGATGTTCATGGTATCATTACTAGACTGAACTCATACTGATCCATCTGTTTGTGGCCTCACAAGAGCTGGGCTTACAAGCGTGCACCACCATGCCCGGTCTCAACTGCCATCTCAGTGTGCCCCAGGGATGGGGCCAGCACAACAGACCTGAGGATTGAACCCCTGGCTTCTGTGCATGCTTGCAGGCTCTTTAATCCACTGAGCTATTTGGCCAGTCCTGTCCATGAAGAACTCATGAACATATGGATTAGAAACCTCTGACTTAACCAACTGAAAAGGAAATGGGAGCTACAATGGTACCTCAAGTTGACACACAGCTTCCAAATGGCCAATAACCTAATGGCTACTATTTTTTTTCCTAATGGTTACTATTATCAAACACCTATTAGCCAGGCCACATTTTATGTTATTTTAGTCAACAGATAATAATCCTATTTATGAGATGTAGTGTGAAGCTTTGATATTCATGTTCAGATTGTAGAAAATAGGATTCTGTTTTTAATGCTTTAGCCAGCAGGAGATTTGAGTACCAGGTTATATCCTAACATCATTCTGTAAGAAGAAAAATTCAACAAAACATTTAAGCAAACAACAATAGAGTTTCAAAACCATAAGCAAGTTTATAAAATTTTAATACACATTTGGAAGAAGTAAGGAAGATAGTTCAAAACTTGGTTTTTGTTTTAGAAGTTGAACTAAAAAGTTTACTAGGCAGGATGTACAGTTTATTAAAAGTGAGAGGAGTATCAAAAACTCAGTTAGATTTGGGAATATTTGTTAAAAAGTGTAAAGAGATCTGGCACAAAGAAAAAGTGAGTCAAGAAATTCAGAGAGGGATAATTGTGAAGAATTATATGCTTCCAGGACAGAGATAAAAGTAAATGAAAATGCAGAAGATATAACGGGCAGAATAGCACAATACTTAGTACTTAGATATAGTTACAGACAGACAAGGAAAGCATAAAAATTATTTAATGTGTGTAGGTTTTTATGTAAGAAACAGGAAATACAGGATGTAATAATTAGAGTTTGAAGGAAGGAGACTAATTAGATCTTAGGAAAGTTTAAAAAGTTAAGAGGGACATACATTTGAAACAGAGTTTCAAGAGAGACAGAGTGGTGTTTAGTGAATCAAAACATACATTCCTAATGATAATACTATTAAAATGGAAAAGCAGATGCACAATTTTAACAGAAGGCCATATAAAAAGTTTTATTCCACAGACCTCTTCCATTTGTCCACAAATTGTTTACTCAGATTACATTCAGTAAACATTTAAATGCCCGATGTATCAGGATAAGGACATATTATAGAAGACAAAATTAGCATGGTTCCTGATCTTACCGAGCTTACAGGATAGTAGGGGAGCCTGGCATTATGCAAAATCGCATGCAAATAAATATATAACTGACAACTAGGAATAAATGTTGTGCACTCAAAT
This sequence comes from Ctenomys sociabilis, assembly GCA_004027165.1. Taxonomy (NCBI): domain Eukaryota; kingdom Metazoa; phylum Chordata; class Mammalia; order Rodentia; family Ctenomyidae; genus Ctenomys; species Ctenomys sociabilis. The sequence goes on from PVKA01025842.1 coordinate 7,350, forward strand.
TGAAAATTTCATGAGAAATTATTACTGTCAAGTCATAATCTTCTATACACTCACCTCATGCACTTAAAATATTCAAGTGGCTTTAGTTCACAGTTAACAGTCAGTGTTGACTGACCATTATTAGTGCCAATTTTCATTCAACATTTTAATTGAAAAACTATTATTATTGGTAAGCATGGACAGTAGAACCCAGGCTCAGCCCAGTAGCGGTTCCTATCAGAAAAGCCCTGTAACAGTTTCCATCCCTGTTCTCCCACCATGCTCTATGTTCACAGGTCAGCATCTCACCCTGACCACGGGCTCCTTAAGAACACTGATTGGGCTTTGAGTGAAAATGCTGTATATCTGCAAAGACCGTCACAATGTCTGAAATATGGAAAGCAGCATAGAATGAATGACTGAGTGGGTGGGTGAGTAAGCTTGCAGGAGAAAATTATTAGGCAAACATCAGTATTCCTATTTTTTATTTTTTAGTTTACCTAATTTAGTTTTTCCTCAATTTTATTACTATGTGTTTCCAGTAAATAATGATTACATTCTCTATGGGGAGTTGTACATGCACATAACACATCCCAATTCTTTTCCCCACTTTCTCCTCTCCATCTCCCCTAAAACAAATACAGAAAAACATAGCCTGTTCATTAAATGGTTCTGGGAAAACAGGCTATCCACATGTGGAAGATTAAACATAGATCCATATTTCTCACCATGAACTAAACTAAAATCAAAATGGATCATTGATCTAGTTGTTAACACAGAAACACAATCTGCTGAAAAATGAAGTACTGTAGGTAAAACTCTTGAAGACCTATGCACTGGTAAAGACTCTCTGAACAGTACCCCAAATGCACAGAAAAAGCCATCAAGAAACTACAAATGGGATCATATCAAATGAAGGCTTTTCTACATAGTTTTATTATTATCCTTTATCATCAATATCAAAGTGACTGAACAACTGCTATATTCCAGCACTTACAGCAATACAAGAAAATAGAGAATACAGTGCTTCCCACCGAAGAAATAATTGAGGGAAAGTGTCATATAAGTCACATAGGACTTCATGGTTCACCCACATTTAAGTATAGCATCTCTCTTGATAGGTCAGGATTCAAAGTTGCCCAGGCACCTTCTCCCAAACACTCTCCCTCTTGGTTTCCCAGACACCCTGCCCCCAAACCCCCTTGACCCCACAGAACCAAACCCAAAACCACAGAACAGGTCCATCTGACTTTGACCTGGGCAAGCAACCGCAAAACTCTCCTTTGTTAACATTAAAAGTCCCCCACAAACCAGGTAGTCCTGCCAAAATTAGCTCTACCTCAGCTATTCCAGCCCACAATCACCCTCCCTATAATATCCTATCAAGTCTCCTGCACTTCTAATTCTGATAAGAAAACCAAAACCCTGAGGGTTAAGTGCTTCAGTCACAAGCAAAGAAGGCAGCCTGGCAGAGGTAGCATTGGAACTGGATGTGACCATGTTTAATTCAGTTTGCAGAAGAGTAGGAGATCAGATTGCAGAAATAGGCAAAGTGCAATTTAAAGAGCAGAATTCGCAGTTACATTAACAACTTAAACTCAATTCAGCTTCAAATCTTTTCTTTCACCTTGCATATTGTTATGGCTTGTGTCTACCTGCCCCCGGCAAAGCCTCAAGCTTCTAGAGTTTCTGATTAGTTTCTGGGATTGTGGGTGTGAGTGCTATTTCACCTGGCACAGATAGCCTGAATACAGTGTAAGGAAGGGAGAGGCCTTGCTGGCCTCAGCACCCGCTGCTCCTCCCCTTGGCTCCTGCTCTTTGCTGCTTTCTGCCACCATGAGCTACTGCCCTCCGCCATGTGCCACTCTGCCTTGGAGCCAGCCTAGTATGGACTGAAACCTCCACTTTCCTTCCTTTGGGGTGTTGGGTATTTGGGGTGTCAGGTATTTTGTCCCGGCAATGAGAGAAAAGTAACCAAGACACATATCAAAATATATATAAAATAAAAATTAAAACACTACCTATAATACATGTTTCCTGAGATTTAAAAATTACTGTTTTACTGGCCTGCATAGAAGTGAAAAGATTTATATATCTTGAATCAAGTTAAGCATTTACATATGCATTATCTCAAATAACTTGTGTATTTTCCCTCTGCTATGGAAAAATACACAAGTGCTATTTTTAAATAAATATGAGGTGTGATTGATGGATATGGTGGATATTTATATTTTTCTAAAATTGTTAGTGCAAGAGACACTCTGCCGCTAATGCCTCTCAAATACTACCCCTTGCTTTGCACTCATTTATGGCACCCTTTTGCCACTTTCTAAAGCAACATTGGAAGTCCTTTTGTGCAATTTTTTAGGTTACACTATTGTGGCTGGCTTAATGTTCTCAATCAATTCAAAATGTTAACTTTTCATGGTTCTTTGGACTTTGGAGGAGAGCTCAAAATTGCAGAGTGCCAGAGCCAGTGAATAAAGTGAATGTGAACACACTGTAAAAATCTTTTTAACACACTTAGCCATAAGTAACTGTTGATCAATGACAGATAATCACAATAGTGATGGTTTAAATTTTTTAAAAATTACAGTAAAACATATTGTTGTATTTCAGTCTATGATGGCCCTGAAAGCTTCATGTGCTTGCAAGGTGATTGGGTCCTAGGGATTTTACAGCTGAATGCACTGTGAGGAGTAAGGGTATGGCAAGAAGCAGCTCAAGGGGGCTGCGACCTGGAAGGATGTAGCTCCCTTCCAGGCTCCTCCCTTTTCTCTCTGCTTCCTGCCACCATCACCTGACAGCAGGCCTTCCACTTATGCCATCTCTGTGTTTGAGGCTATCAACCACGACTGGAACTTCTGGAACTGTGGGCCAAAATAAACCTCTTGTTCTTCTAGTTGTGGTTGTCAGCTCTCATGTCTCAGCACACAGATAGATTTAGTGTCATTAATCCCCTTTAAAATTCTGTACCTCAAATACCCCCACCCACTTTGAGCACTAATCCCTCTGCTTTGGCTATGGGTCTTGTACTGAGATTTGGGTTTTAATGGAAACATTCACTACACATTTTTCATCACCCCTTATTGTAGTGATGGCTCATGATTCCTAGTAATGTACTTCAAAATTTCATTTCATATCCAAGTATGAAAAATAAGGGATGCATTGATAAGTTTACTCAAATATCTTATAAGAGGTGCTTTCTGTTGATCTGACTTGCATTCTTCTCTAAGGACAGCCCTGCCTTCTTCCTCTACTGCCATCTTTCTAGCCTCCCTTCTCAGACAGGGCTGATTGGACTAGCAGTGGATAGAAAACTAATTCTAGCAGCTTAGTGATATTTGCTCTGGAGAACACACTTAGAGATGCAGACACTTAGCCTGTGGAGCACACAGTCAACAGGAGTGCCAAAGGAAAGCCCACAGGGCTGCTGTGCCCAGGACCCAGGAGCTACCTTCACCTTGATTGCTGGAGCTCACTTATTCCTTCATGTACTCATTGTCTTTCAAAGCACTTTTTAAAACAATAGTCAATTCCCAAGATAAAATACATACATCTTGGGTACATAAAATCCTTACTTCATTTGTATTCAAGACTAGATAGAAATTAGTCATCTCCTCAAGATTTATTTATTATTATTAGAGAATGATAGTTTCATAGAAGTGATATAATTAGAGCAAAAAAAAAAAGTAGCAATAAATATAAGGGATAAGATCTAAGAGTCTGTAAAAGCCAAATTTCTAAGTTAATTAAATTCCTATTCCAACAATTGTGAAAATCTATAATTAAAAAAAAGTTTCAACTCACTATAACAATGAAAATAATATAGTAGTAACAAGTTTGATTTTTGTATTAAATTGCAAGATCAGTGAAATGGTGTCTAAATTACATTCTGAAATAACTTTGGCAGGGCCAGCCAAATAGCTCAGTGGATTAAAGCACCTGCAAGCAGGCGCAGGGGCCAGGGCTTCGATCCCTGGGCCTGCCATGCCAGCCCCACCCCTGGGGCCCACTGAGATGCACCTGTAATCCCAGCATTTGGGATGCTGTAAACAGGTGGATCACTATGAGGCTGATCTAGTAGCAAGACCTTGAACACCCTGTAGACCAATCCCTAAAATACAAAAAATAAATAAATAAATATAACTTTAGCTCCTGAAGCAAGAATTTCAATCTAGATACTGAGAGGATGGTTCTGTCCTCTAAGGCTGTGTTTCCAAAGCCTTGGGTTTACCATTTCTGACTGAGGTTCTTTGTAATACAGTTACAACAGAAGGAGAAGCAGAGGTGGAATTCATTAAAAGATATCCAGTCTGTTAACATCATTCTTTTGGAGTTGTTTTAACTAAGACAACCACACGTTTCCTTTCACTTTGTGATCTGTCAGATATTTATTTCAGGTGAAACTAAATTTTATTTGTAAAGTAATACAGATAATTACGCATTATTAAGTAATCTCAATTCTGTCACTGATATTTTCCAGTACTGGAAATTGAACTCACAACCTCATATTTGCCAGGCAGGCACTCTGCTGCTGAGATAAAACCTCAGCCCCATCACTGGTTTTAAGAATTGTTTTGCTTAAATTGTTTAATTATATTTTTTTTAAATTCCTTTGTTTATTACAGTGTCTCGCTACACATCACGGATTCTTTTTTCGCGGGGGTGGGGTGCGAGCTCAGCCGGCCCTGCGGGGAGGGGCTGGCATGGCATGTGGTGCTGGGGCTCGAACCGCGGTCCCTGAGAGGCGCTCTAGACCGCTGAGCTATCTTGCCAGCCCTTAAATTGTTTAATTATATTTTAAAGCATACTATCATTTTCAGATTTATGTATTTGAGAGATGAAATTCTTTCACACTTCAGATCTTATTCTGCTTCACTAGGCAGATAGCTTTAAGTTAGCGTGTGTATGAAGTCGCTGTGGCTGAACATGATTTGTCCTCCAGAACTCGCTGTGCTGTACATGAATATTGTTAAGAGGGTGGAAATGTACTCTGAGTATGATATTCAGAGGTAAGACCTTTGGGAAGTAATTATGATTAGAAAAATTCATTCAAGTAAAGGCTTTATAATGGGATCTTTGTGGCTTTATCAGAAGGAAAGAGACTTCACATTCATGCATACACATCCTGTCTCTTGCTGCTGTGTGACTTTCTATGTTGTCTTGTTCTCTACCAGCAAAAAGGCCGTGTTGTAGATATGAAACCCCTAGACCTTGTGTCTCCAGAACCATAAGCCAAAATAAACCATTTTTTAAATAAAGTTGCCTCCCTCCAGTATTTTAATATAACAACAAAAATAGACTAATGAAGAAGACTTTCTTGAAGTATTCTGATCCCACCACTGGTATCGGTTCTGATGATGTAAGAGATATGACTGCTAACTTCTCATTATAAAATAGTCACTAGGAAATAAACAGAAAAAAATTTGCTAATCTCTGGACAGTTTCTTTATTTAACTTAGATAATAAAGAAGCCAAAAATGCTGTTAACAAAGCATCCACATGCTGAATAACTAAGGTAGGAGTGTAGCACTGGGTCAAGGTCCACTCTATATGATTTGGTGGAAGATCATTTCATAATTAAATTGTGATTAGTGCATGTCTGCCTTGCCAGAACAGCTGCCTACGATGCACAGAAGCATCACCCGTGTACCTCGAGTCACGGTTAAGGCCTCCATCATCCTGTCACAGCCCAGGGCAAGACTACACCAGCTGGAGACATCCCAGATCCTTGAGAATGGAGTACTTGAGTAGTAATAAGAAAATGTCTATGAGAAGAAAGATTTGCACTAATAGTGTTTGGACAGGATATCCTATCTGCTGCTTGTACTATGGATAACCACTGGGAAGATAATAATGTAAAAAGTATTAATTATTGAAACTGTACTATAATTCAGCTTTAAAAAAAGAGGTATACAGCTACATTCTCTTAAATCGTTGATTAGAGGCATCTGCTCTAATAGTGTTTGTAGATAGAGAATCATGTCTGCACCTTGTACAACAAAAAGCCACTATGAAAACAATGTGCAATGTATTAATTGTTGAATCTGTCCTACTAATTTGATTTGAAACTGTCTAAATGCTATTTGTTCTTCAATAAAAATAAAAGAAAAAGAAAATGACCTCACCTAAGGGAAAGGGCAACTCTCTGGTAACCTGCCATCTGTCCTCATCACCATCCTCAGCGCAAAGATGCTCTAGTATAAGATTAGCACTGCCTTCTGAGGCACCCAGGACCCCCTTACCATTTTCCTCAGTCAATGAATGTTGAGGTCCAGCTGCCTCTTGCTCTTTTCTTCCCCTGAACACCTGGTCACCCAGGTTCCCTGTTGCATCCCTATTTTCTCTCTTGCTCTTTCTTTCCACCCCATGCTGTTACACCTCACAATAGATCATGGTCCAGTTCAGGGGCCCCCAGTAGTATTAACAGAAGTTTAAAAATCTCTGTAAGCCGGGTGTGGTGGCGCAGGCCTATAATCCCAGCACTCAGGAGGCTGAGGCAGGAGGATTGTTGTGAGTTCAAGACCAGTCTGAGCTACAAAGTGAGCTTAAGGCCAGCCTGAACTGCATAGTGAGACCCTGTCTCAAAAAGACAAAAAATAAATAAATAAATGAAAACAAAATTAAATAAATAAAAAATAAAAATAAAAAAAAAATAAAAATCTCTGTAAATACTTATTGAGTAAAGTTTAGTATTAATCACAAAAAGAATTATATACTTGAGGGCACTTCATCATGAGATAATATGGGTAAGGGAATGTTTCATTTGTTCAAAAACAAAGTGTTTTGGTATCTTCATTTCTCATAAAAGTGTGTGCAGATGAAAGAACACTTCCCTTTTCAAATACCTTTCTCAAAGCTGAGACACAGCACTGTGCCCTCTTGTTATTTCATATTTAATTGTTTTGTATGAAAATGATGCATGGGCCTGTGAGATAGCTCAGTGGACTAAGCACGTGCTTAGGCAAGAGAAAGGATGGGGATTTGATCCCTGGCACCACATGCCGAGCTAGCCCCACCCTCAGACACACTGAGCTAGCCACAGAGACTAGGTGTAGTGGTGCATGCGTGTAATCCCAGCACCCGGGAGGCTGAAAACAGGAGGCTCACTCTGAGTCTAAGCTGTGTAGTGAGGCCCTGTACCAAATACATCAAAAAAGAAAAGCAAAGAAAGAAAAAAATGATGCACAAATAAATTAAAGGATATGCAATTACTACAAAAATTTACTGTTTAGAGTTTTAGGTTCTATGTGAAAATTACGATTCTTTTAAATAAAATGATTTTTGTATCTCATATTTTAATCATTGAATCAACAGTTTTATAAATTATAATTGTATAAAATCCCATTTCCTCATTCTCATTCTTACTCCAAACAGAATGCTTTTATTTACATCAAAAAGGAAGTCAATTTGCATTCACATATCATAAATCATTTTCACACAATATATGTTATCATTTTTCAGCTTTAGCATAAATAACAGCTTGAGTAGTGCCTCCACAAAGTAAATATTTTCTTTAAATAAGATCTAAATTCAATCCACGGTTGAATGTAAATTAATTTTTAATCAGAACTTAGCCTCTCTGGCCCCTTGTAATTTGAATTTAAAAAGTCAAGATGAAAAATATCCATTACTGACTTCAAAAATATAACCCACTGCAATCAGTCATATTCATCCTCCTCAGAAAATGCACCATCTCAGATCCAATTTTTATAAACTCTGTGAGAAGGAATTCAATACAGTGTTGCCTCTCCTGAGACTATTTATCTACATCTCAGGGCTGTTTCCATTAGGAGGGCAGTGATAGCATTTTATCAATGCAATAGCAGAAAAACACATAAGGCACTCACAGTCTGATGTGTCAGGGGAAAAAATGCTATGCAGAAGTTGAAACTCCAAACCAAAGCTCTGTGTTTTCTCCTCTCTGATCATCTGTGCTGGTAGCAAGGTGTCTATGGAAACAAACGGGTTAAGGTAGGGATTTCCATTTCTCTTCTCTAAAGCTCTTCAAGGTAGCTTCCTTTGTTCTGAAGAAGGCTATGCCTTTCCTGACAGCCACATTCTCCTCAGGGTGCGGGTGGCTTCACTTGAGACAGAGGAAGCACGCACAGCTGCCTTTCACCTCTGTCCCCATCCACACTGTACTGGGCTGCATATTTCAACATCAGCCAGTCAGGAGAAAAAATACAAGCTCCCGTCCAGTTCACATCCTTCTGAGAAATCCAAAGAAGAGCCCACCTACTCAAAGAGGAATAAAAAACAAAATGGATCAAAATGCAAATATCATAAAGATCAACCATAGTATTTTTGTTTAGAAAAATTGAAGCTGAGAGGCATCAGCGGGTGTGTCTACGACCTCCCACTTCCTGTCCTACGTTAGCTTTTCCCATTCCTGCTGCACCGGCAGTGTTGCACATCAGGTCTATTTCTGGGGCAAAGATCTCCCCACACCCCACTGGCTGACAAGTGCCACTGCCACTCTCTCTTCCGTGGGCCTTTGCTCCCCCCATTTTTTTTCTGCCCCTGGCTTTTCCACCCTAACTAAAGCTACCCAGCCTTCTTTCTAAGAGAACACTTATCAGTGTTTAATAAAATCATCTTCATTTATTTGCTTAGTCAGTCATTTGCTATCTTTTAAACTAGAATGCACATTCCGTGGAGCAGAGGTCCTAGTGGTTTCTTTGCCACACTGTGGTGTAGAGTGCAGCACATAGCAGTTGCTCATTGATTCCATTAATATCGAACATCACTATAAATTATGGCAGAAAAGACAAAGGAGCCAAGTTTCTACTCAATAGGAATCCATAATGAAATGGAGGAAGCAAATAAAAGACTTGAATAAACATGCCTAAGGAAGACAGAACCAGATGAAAATAATTTGGAAAATAAAACATTACCAGAAAAAGGAACGAATCAAACAAAGACACTTCTAAACTCACAGTAATGCAAAAGTTACATTTTTTTGTTATATAGGGCTTGCTTTATCTCGGTCTTGACCATCCAGCAGAAAAGTATAAAAATGAGGTTTATAAAATAAGGCCATAATAATAAGCTGAGCTGTAAATGGCTCTAGTCAACAACTTCTTTGGATTATCCACTATTATTGTGGACTGCTGGACTGTGTTGGATTGTTTCACTGAATTCAAGCACCTATAATAATTGAATGACAATAGAACACCCATCTTTGACAGGACTAAACAAAAAACAGGGAAATAGAAAGCAAGAACCAATCCGTGTTTGTATAAACAGTACAGTTAGGATAAATACACAGTGCCTTGGAGTGATTCTAGGAGAAGAAATATATGCACTAATAATGTTTGGACAGGCTATCCTGTCTGCTTCTTGTACTATGGATAACCACCAGGAAGATAACAATGTAAAAAGTATGAATTATTGAAACTGTACTATAATTCAGCTTTTAAAAAAAGAGAGGTATATAGCTACATTCTCTTAAATCATTGATCAGAGGCATCTGCTCTAATAGTGTTTGTAGATAATCATGAATGCACCTTGTACAGCAAAAAGCCACTACAAAAACAATGTGCAATGTATTAATTGTTGAATCCATCCTACTAATTTGATTTAAAACTGTCTCATTGCTACTTGTTCTTTAATAAAAATAAAAAACTTATGATAGCATTTCATTCTGATAAATTCAGCAAAAATTGAAATTATCCTAATCTGAAAATGTATTTAATATTCCTGGCCTATGGAAAATCAGAGACTGGCCCCACAGGACAGTGTAGAGCACTGGTTGTTTACCCCTGTGATCATATATCCATGACGTGCTCTGCCATCTGGGCTGGAAAGTATTGTGCTCTGCATTGCCAGCCTGAGATAAAATCAAAATTCAGAATGCGGCTTTGCTGACTGACATTACTTTTGTGCCACAGTAAGTCTGAATAAAGCTAGAAATTTCTTAGAGAAGTTGGAGTTTTTTTAAGCTGGGGCAGGGTTAGTTTCCAGGATGTAGAACTTCCCAGGAAAGAGAATTTCTTGACCAAGATCTTGGGGAAGGCAGGTTTTATATTTGAGAAACTTCTTGCTGGAGCCCAGAAAACAGAGACAACCGAGGACAAGACAAGAACACCTCAAGTCCTTTCAGGTCACCTTCAAATCTTTCCTTTCCTTTCCACTTCCTTTCACACCTGCTCAGATATCGAGATCTTACTTCAATCCTTCTCCTCAAAAAACCTGTTAGCTTTCTCTTGCAAAGGGCCTGATTTTACTCGCACTCAGCTACTAGCTCCTAGATGGACCCCGCAGCTATTCTGGGCCATGAGCTCAGCCCCCCTTTCTCCAAGACAGCCCTGGCTAGTCACCGTCTCCCACCGGATGGACCCTCGGCACTCACCCCCAGCTAGTGCAGTCCTTCACCTCCACTGGTCCCCTCCATTGCTGCAGCTCTCCGTGGAGGCCTCTGGAGTTACCAGCAGTTACTCTACGTCCCTGTCTTTGAACCGCTCCTCCCATGCAATGAATCTGGATTCACAGAGAAGGCACCCTATGTTACCGTCTCCTTTCTTCAGGTTTCTCTTTGCTCTTCCTGTGGGCCTCAGTTCCTTCAAATCCTTCCTGGGTCCAGGGGATGCTCCTGCCTCCTGCTTGTCTTCCTTGTGTTGCTGTATTCCAACATCTGGACCGCAACCATCAGAGAGGGGCTTTCTCTGCTCCTTAGCGCTCCACCATCTTCCCAGAAGGTGTCTTGAGGTGCCTAACTTTAATCCAGTCATTTTCTTTACTATTTTTTATATTGGAGCTGACAAAAACTATTGGCCCCTGGGCAGATATGTGTGCTGAATACTAAAAGCTTTTTGGTATCTTTTTGTATCCTTTATGGTACTTATCTAGAACGCTTCCTACATCTAACTCAGTGACTGCTTATGCAAGCCAGACATGCTTCAGCTAAAAATGCCTCTTTGGAGCGCTCCTTGAAGGTGCCTTTGGTGTACAGCTCCATCAAAGGCCTACGGTGGCAAGACAAGAATTATATCTTAAGTCAGATAAGTTATGCCTCTCATTAAAAGCTAATGTCTCTCACTCAAATATTTAAACCTTAGCACAGTTGATGGTACGTTTTTGTTATGGTTTGTGTTGGATGTCCCTCAAAGCCTCAGGTGCTCATCGGGCTTTCTCAGGGGTGGGCTGTAATCTGGAGTGGGAAGTGCTGGGATTAAGGGTGCATGATTAGTGCATCAGTCCACTGATTGGGTTGCCATCATTTTGGCGAGGTAGGACTGAGGGTGTGAATGAGTGTGAGTGCTACCCCTTGCTAGGGTGGGTAGCCCATGTATAGTGTAAGGGACAGGAAGGGCTGCTGTTTTTGCTGCCCTATGGGGCCCCATGGACTGTTCGCCTCTGCAATGCTGCTCTGCCGTGGGACCACTTTGCATTGGAGTTGGTCAACTATAAGCTGAAACTTTTACAAAACTGTGGACCACATGAACCTTTCTCCTTGAAGCTTTAACCATTGGGTATTAATCTCAGCAGTGAGAGAAAAGAGACTATTCAAAATTCTGTATATGTTCTTCTCATTTAATAGATAAATGAATCAGCCACAAGGACAATAGAATGGGAAAAGTTGGAACTCTTTTCTATTTTTCAGCTTTGGGAAGTGATTGAAAACTCAGTGTAGCTCTCTGTGTCTCAATGCTAATTCCAGCAGCAGCTCCTTAGCAGTGTCTGATTTGAAGACCAACTGCAGGAGAGAGAAACACAGCAAGTAAATGTTTGAGGATTGTTATAAGTAGCTGAATGAGAATGCTAGAGGTGGTATGAAAGCAACGCCAGAAGGAAACAGCAAAGAAAGTGATTTGTGTTGGACAATGATGAATTCAGTTTAAATGTCAAGTAAAAATGACTTTCATTAGCTGTTGCTATTATGAGTAGAGATGCAAAAGAATTTTAAAATCACAGCATTGCTATTATTAAAAAATCAGCTCGTTGTTTTCCCTAGAACTAGTTTATCTTCTCAAACTGGTATGGAAGACAAGTTTTGCACCCAAATATAATTGTCTCCTACTTCAGGGGCATATACCTTACAGAGGTCTGCTAATGTCAGAGGAAAGACTTTTCCTGAGGATCATTTACATGATGAGTATGTGAAACATCAAGGAAAGCCAAGGCACTACAGAGTTGTATTTAACTTTCCCAACCACCTTCCCTTTGAGGTTAAGACATGGGGTGGTTAGTTTGTCTAACGTTACCCAGCTAGCCAGTCACAGCAAGAATTCAAACCTAAGCAATTTACAATACTGTTTTTTGTTTGTTTGGGGTTGGGGTGTTTTTGCTTTATGCTTCTTTTTTTATTGGATAGAGGGTCTCACTACACAAATCAGACTCATAGTGATCCTCCTGTCTCAGCCTCCCCAGTGTGTGCCACCATGCCCAGATTTGGTGGCTAGCACAGCACACCCTGGTTTTCTGGGCCCGCACAGCATGCAATACTGGGATCAAACCTGGGTCCTTGTACTTGCCAGTCAGACATTTAGACCACTGAGCTATCTCCCCAGGCCTATCTTACAATATCTTTTAATCACACACTTGGATTCCAGAATATCAAAGTACATATATTAATATTAATATAGTTAAGCAAGGTAATGAATGCTTAAGTGCAAATAAGGAATTGTAGCCCTAGAAAGATCAAATCCTTTTGAATTTGGAGGGCATTTTAATTGGTTCATTATGACTTTCCTTAAAACATTGCTATTTGGTTCTATGTTGTCATGGAGCTCACTGAAATTTCTTTGACGTCACACCTCCCCAAAGAACTTTCACAGTAGTCAATTATAATGTCAAGAGTCAAACTCCAGAATCTGAAATGTATATCTATAAAAGTCTAGTTGACTTTTTTAAAAAGTCAACTAGAAATGGATCTGGAATAAAGAATAGAATAGCAAACAGAAAATTAAACATCCCTAGCTCTTCATTGCACACCACTCAGTACAATGCACACAAACCCATTTTGCAATGCTTTCAAACGGGTATTCAACATCAGAATACTTATTTAGCTGGCAGGCTGAGCTTTACCATCACAACTCCTTCACTTTAAAAATGTGAGAGGTAAGAAGTGAAATAGGAGTTTCCTGCAGAGACGACTCCTCAAACAAAAGTCTGCTCAAATTGAGCTCCCATCTGGGTTTGCTGTTGGCTGGGTCTATGAAGTTACAGGGTCTCAGTAGCACTTCCCCACTATTCCCATGAAGCCCTGTCCAAAGGTCATGTACGTGTATTATATTCTGAGAAGGGGGAAAAACAACATGAGTTAATGCTGTGTGCTTGACAACACTATTCAATGAAACAATCTGTGTGCTTTAGAGAGATAGGATTTACTATCATAAAAAGTATATACACTTAAAAGTAATTTTGTGATATAGTGTGGTTCTTTAAAATCTGGCAAAGATACGTGCTTTAAAAAATCTTCCTTGCTTCCAGAAAGAATAGGAATTGTTTAAAGATCATGAAAATTGAGAGCACAAAATGATTATATTTTTGAATACAGGGTAACTTATTGAGGCTTAAGAATGAATAGAAAACCATCTGCATTTACAAGAAGATTACAAAAATCAATCTGTCCAACTTTAGATTTAAATATTTGAAGTGATTACTATGCAAATAACACATACTAACATAATTCAATATAGTTATAGCATTACAAATCCAATATATATTCATAGCATTTAAATTATAAATAAAAGCATTGCAGATAAAAATCAGATTCATGGAATCTTTCAAATGTCTGTAATCCTAAGTAGAAACTCTGATTACAGATTTCAGACAATATGTGTTATGGGATAACACTCCATAATTGTTTACTTTTTGCACTTTACACTAATTGTTTTTAAATTAAATCTTTTTCATACTTTATACTTAAGATAATTAAATTGAATGAAATTAACCATGTCTTCAATTCTGTGTGTTATTTTTATAACTGAACATTTTAAAATCTCTAAGTGAATTATAATATGAGTAAAATGAAAATTCCTGACGTCATTGCTACCAGGGAGGTGCAAATCAAAGGAGAATGATGGAGCTTTTCACCTCTCCCAGAATGGCTGCGATCTTAAAAGCTACAACCACTGGCTGAAGATGTGAAAAAAAGAAACACTTAAGCACTGCTGGTGGAAATAAAAATTCAAACAGCTATTATACAGAAAGGTAGAGAGGTTTCTCAACATGTAAAAGACTTACCACAGGATTCAGGGACCTGACTTCTGGGCATGTACCCAAATAAACACCTGCATTACTGTTTTATGGCAGCGCTATTCCCAGTACTGTAGTCAAGAAATGGCATCAACCAAGAACACAAAGAAAGGATAAACATGATTTTTTATTCATTGCTAGAAATAGTACAATCTTATCATTTGTGTTAAAATGGATAGAATTCGAGGGCTCTGTGTTAAGTGAAGTGAGCCAGAAATACAAATACAGCATCATTTGTTCTCTTTAATATATGAAAGTTTGAGAAGATTCATATGTAATCTCCACATGGAAGGCAGTAGAATCGTGATTACTAGACAGTGGAAAGGATAAAAGAAGAAGGGCTTCTGGATAGAAGGTACTAAAATACAGTTAGCGAGGAGAAACACAGTCACTTGCATTCTTCAGGACAGTGCAGAGGTTATAGCTTATCATAACTCACAAACCACGGGAAAAGAGAAGCACAAAGCCTGCACAAGTAAAGGGATTATAATATGGCAATGCCAATCACCCCGACTTGATCTGTTCACATTGCAGGCATGTATTACATCTTCTCCATAAATATCTATATTAAAAGAAGATGTCGAATTTATATTAAAGATACAATAATTATATAGTAATTAAGGTAAGTATACAGTAATTGAAACTTTAAAATGAGCTTTACGTTAGAAGTGGCATCTATACCCACCGATAGATGAATGGGTAGAGGAATGTGGTATTTATACACAGAAGAGTACTACACAAACATGAACAAGAGCAAACTTGAGCCCCTTTAGTTCTTTGCTGCTTTTTCTGTCTTCTGCTGCCTTGAATAGCTGCCCCGGTGCCACGCTGCCCTGCCTTGCAGCCAGCCACTTATGGACTGGAGCCTCCATACACTGGGAGCTAAATAAACCTTCCATTCCTTAAAAACAAAAGAAGTGCAAACTTGAGTCAGCTGGATGCACCTTGAGAATATAATGTTAAGTGGAGTAAATCAGATACAGAAGCTTAAATATTCCCTGGTTTCTCTTATATGAGAGGACTAAAGTGTAAATAATTTGAAGCACAAAATAAAAGATGGGTAATAGGAGATAAGAAGGTAGACCTTTGGCAGCACTGGGATCAAGAGGTGGAGAGAAGAGACAGGTAAGGGAGGGCATGGAGAATGAACAGCAATAGGAATTATCACAGCCACGTACCAGCTCCCCATGATTAATGTATTCATTATTGCAAATGTATACTAATAAAAATGAATTAAAATAATAGTTTTGGAAGTATTCAATTATTAATGCTTGTATCCATTGTTCTGAGTATTTTTAGGGTCAATCTTTGCCTTTAAAATTTTTCTGATCATTAACTTTAATCCTGAATTAATGTCTAGCATTATCACTGTGTAATGAAAGGTAAATATAATTCTACATCAATCAAATTATGTGTGCTACAAAACATCAAAATAATTTCCAAGATCCATCACAAGAAGTGAAGAAACCTGTGTGTCTTCTTTAAATTTGATAGCTCAGAACTTGTCCTAGATTTTTAGAGGGAAGGAGAAAGCAGGCTTGCCAAAGATATTTAATTGTTTGTCTAAATAACTACTCATTTAAAGTAAATTGCTTTGGAAAATATTTCCAGAGAGCAAAATTTAACAGTCTCATTTATAGCAGTGAAATGAATCTGCAGATATTCATCTGAAAGACATGGTACATAGGGGAACATAAAAGACAATCATTTCACTTTCATGAGACTCTGTATATCCAATAAAAATCAGAGTGAAACATCAATAAATGACTTACTGAGAATGGCACGTGTTTTTCAATTTATATATTAGTCTGATGAATTATACCAATCATTTCACGCACCAGCAAGGAAAAGGTTATGCTCTTTAAAGGGGTGTGGGGTAAGCTATTTTAACCTCTTTAGTGACATAAGCAGAAGGGAATTTATGACCTAAAAACATTTTATTCCCACAACAGACATAACAACCTCCTGTATTTACAATGTCTTTCTAGTTTTAGTACTACCTTAAGATTTGAAGGAAGAGGGTCCTGGGGAGATAGCTCAGTAGAGTAAGCGCTTGCCTGGCAAGTGTAGGGTCCTGAGTTCAATTCCCGGTACCACCAAAAAAAAAAAAAAAAGATTTGAAGGAAGAGCTGCACCCTAACATCCCATCCTGCCAGGATTATGTCAAGCCACTTCACTTGGGTTGAGGTAATGGGGAAGAAAGCATCATCTTTTTGCACAAGATGAGGTGGAGAGTTTTGAGTGTATTACCTCGGCTCTACCTAAACAGCTTCTCCAATGCTTCTGTGTTAGATTTCTGTAGCTGTAATAAATAATGATATAAATCAACCTTTTAAATGCTTATTTACCTTTTTAAAGGTTTCAGTCCATGAAGATGGGTTGCTAGCCCATTGCTTTTGAGCTTATGGTGAAGCAGTGCATCATGGTTGCAGCTCACGGTGGAGGGAGCTGCTCAAATCCCCATGTCTTGGAAGAACAAGAGAGATGGGAAGGGGTCAGAGGCCCAGTAGGCCTCTCAAGAGGACACTCCCAATGATCCAACTTCTTCTTACACAGCCTCACTTCCCGATGTTTTACTGCCTTCTCATAGCATTATGGGCTGGTAGCCAAGTCTCCAGCACATGAACTTCTGGGACACTTGCTGAAGCCAGTACATTGCCCTTGCTCTTCTGTGATATCTGTGCTCTTTTCCTCCTGATATGGAGGCTTCTGACCTTAGGAGGTCACCAGGTAAGAAGATGCCAAGTTTCTGCCCAGCAACCTCATATTTTCTATACTGTATGTTAAGAGACAAACCCTAGCAAACTCCTATTCTAAAATAATGGCAGGATTTTAGTAATATATGCTCACAGAAAGCAGGGATATATTTGAAATGCATTCTAAATTCTTAAAATAAGAGCAATATAATACTAGAGTAAGTTTTAATTACTTGTACAACTAAATCTCTACTGATGACTAGAAATTATACTTCTAGGTTAAGAGAAATGAAAAACACACATCCATGAAAACTTACAAATAAATGTTTACAGAAACATTATTTAAGATATAAAGTAGTTATAAACAACCCAATTACCAACCAGTGAATGGACACAAAAGCGATAGTACACTGAAACAGATTCCCTACTCAGTAAAAAAGAAAACTACCAAGAAAGCACCCCATTATGATAAATGAACTGTCAGAAAAACTACTGTATGACTCCACTTAAATGAGATTAAGCAAGAGACAGTAATCTATAATGACAGTATAGTGCTTCTTTGAGTCAAGGTACGAGGAGGTTGATCATGTAAATGAGCACCAGAGATATTTTCTATTGTCATAGTAGCAGCATGACTGTATACATTTATCAAATGTCATTGGTCTATTGGTCTGTGCTGTGTGAATTTTGTTGTTTTCAATTGTAATTCAATCAAGTTAATTTTCAAAAAACTTGACTGCAGCTAGGAATGTAGTTCAGCAGTATTGTATTTTACCAGCATGTGCAAGGCCCTGACTTCAATACTCTAACCCCCAAAAAAGGAGACATTAAGCTTATTGATATGAATAGACTTACCAGAAATTTTGGCTTTAGTTTGTTAGGTTCAAGCAGCTGAGAAATCGCTATAATATTTTCTTCCAACTAATAGCAGGTGCTGGAGGAGCTATGGGAAAATGAAACCATTCTCCACTGTTGGTGGGAGTGAGGACTGGTACAACTACCCTGGAAATCAGTGTGGAGATTCCCCACAAAGCTAGGATTCTGTAATCCCATTCCACCCAGCTATTCCCCTCCTCAGTATTTTTGCAGAAGTGGAAAATCACAGCATAGAGATCTATGTTCACCCCTGTATAGCAGCACAATTTGTCATAGTTAAATCTTGGAAGCAACCCAAATGCCCATCAACTGAGAGCTATTTATTAAACTTCCAGTTATGCTAGAGAATTCTGGCATCTTCACTTAAATAAATGTAGTCCAGATCAATACATTACCTTGGTTAATTAATAAGTTTATCACCTTTGGCTAAATTAACTTAACCAGGAGGGAACTACAGTTTAAGCTACAAATCCCTGCTAAAATGTCTCCCTGGAACAAAGCGCCACACATTCTGGTACTTGGTACATAGCCATTGAACTGACAAATACTTTTTATTTCTAATTTAATTTAAAAGTATGGGGCAGGGGAGATAGCTCAGCAGTCTAAGTGCCTGCCTGGCAAGTGCAAGGACCTGGGTTCAATCCCGTGTGCTACATGTCATCCTGCCCAACCCCAGGTGCGCCATGCAGGTGACTGAGTCCAGGCATGGTAGTGCATGCCTATAATCCCAGTACTGTGGAGGCTGAAACAGGAAGATCACTACAAGGCCAAGCTGCATAGCAAGACCCTGTACCAAATACATAAATATTTTATTTATTTATTTATTTTTGTATTTTAGGGAAAGGTCTACAGAGTGTTCCTGATCTCACTACTAGATCCACCTGTTTATAGCTTCCCAAGAGCTGGGGTTACAGGTGCATGCTATCATGCCCAGTCTCAATTGCCATCTCAGCATGCCCCAGGGGATGGGCCAGTATGGCAAGCCCAGGGACTGAAACCCCAGCCCCTGAGTCTGCTTGCAGGTGCTTTAATCCACTCAGCTATTTGGCTGACCCCCAAATACATACATACATACATACATACATACATACATACATACATACATACATACATACATACGATTTTTAAAAATTTAGAAAGAGGGTTGGAGAGATAGTTCAACAGAATAAGTACTTGCTTGGCAAGTGCAAGGGCCTGAGTTCAATCTCTGGTTCTGACAAAACAAAAATAAATACATAAGTGAGTAAATAAGCTGGGCATGGTGGTGTGTGCCTGTAATCCCAGCACTCGGGAGGTTGAGGCAGAAGGATTGTTGTGAGTTCAAGACCAGCCTAAGCTACAAAGTGAGCTTAAGGCCAGCTGAACTGCATAGTGAGACCCTGTCTCAAAAAGACAAAAAAAAAGACAAATAAATAAGCAAATAAATAAATAAGTAAAAATTTAAAGAGAAAGTATTATTGTGCATAATTCATTCTCACCCAGAATAGGCAAAAATATATCTGCATTCTCACCTGTGTGAGTGGGTCAGTTCTTCTCTCTAACCCACTTACTCTGCAGAGATCTGAATTATTTTGGAATAATATGGTCTAGTCTACTACTTTGATGACAAGACAAGAGGGTAACTAGCATTGTAGGACACTTAGATGTCATAAGATGAGAAATAAGCTCATGAAAATGTAATTTTACTACTAGAAAGGGGTCCAATGGTCTGGAAAAACAGTAAAAGACCAGTTATTACATCTTGAATTATTGTTGCTACAAAAGAGTCATTGGGATCAGTTGTTCTCATTTGATTTTAGAAATCATAGGTAACATAGAGTGTGCTATTCCAACCCATGTACCAAGTAGCCCCTGCTGAAATAGGAATGCTACATGCAGTCTATTTCCTAGGCACTTTACAAGCTACGTGCTACTCATGCCTTTTGTTCTTGCATATTTAAAGAGGCAAATACAGATGCTGAATAGAAATTCTAGCTAGTCTTGAAATATTATTAAAGATCCCAAGATTCTTGAAAAAAAAAAAAAGTCATGTGCTCATCTGTACATATTTCCTCTTTGACATAGATGCTTGGAGGTGACCATTAGGAATCTGTACTCTTTTTTTACAAAGAAAAGAGAATGTTATACTCTCCTACCCTACTCTGTGACACACAAGATATGACTTTGCAAACAACATCACCTATTCCTTTGCCAGCAGACTACCCATTATCTACCATCTCAGAATCATTGACTCTGAGGCTCATAACCTTAGAATACCATTAAGAATGGAAAAGAATTTTTGGATGCAGTTTTGATTCAAAGTTCAGGTTCATAAAATTTGCCCTTTGGGGGCTGGTCCTAAATATATGAAAACAATTGTGTTAGTAACTTTTCTCTCATTGTTGATATAAAATACCGAATACCCAAAATTAAGGAAGCAAAGGTTATCTAGCTCACATTTTGTGGAGGTTTCAGTCCATTATCAGCTGACTCCAAGGCAGGGTGGCATGGCTGAGGTGGCATGGCGGTGGAATACAGCAAATACAGAAGGGGCCAAAAGGGGGAAAAAAGGGGAGCAAGCCTCTTTCCCTCCCTTATATTGTATGCAGACTGCCTGCCCCAGGATAAGCATAGCACTCACCCCATAACCACAGCATTAGATCATGAATCAATCACAAACTCTACAAACCTGCCCCCATGACTGCATAAGGCTTCAGGGCACACCTAGACACATACATATTCTGCCCCTGGCCTCCTCCAAAGGCTCATGCACATTCCTTTATACAGAAGGCATTTTAGTCCATCTCTAAGAGTTGCCAAAGTCCTAACGACTTTAGCATTGTTGAAAATTCCAAGTCCCAAGTCTCCTCCAAGATCTAAGACAAACTCTTAGATGTGAGGCCCTGTACAAATGAAAAGTTCAAAACTCCCAACACTCAATGGCACAAGGTAAACATTACCATTCCAAAAGGTAAAAACAAAGGCATCCAAAGGACTGAGATCAAAGCAAGTCTGACATCCAACAGGGCAATGTTAAGTCCTGTAGTCTCACGGGCAGCCTTCACTGCAGCCTGCGGCAAGTTGTGAGCTGAAGGGCTTGTGTGGCTCAGCCTCTGCAGCACTTCCAGTGGAAGTGTTTGCAGCTGCCATGACCTCTCTGAGGTCTGCTTTTCACCCTTCTTGCAGCTTTCCAAACTTCTGGGGTCTCTGTTGCACCTTTGGCTTTGCATTTAGAGCTTCACACATTGCCCTCTCAGGAGCACACTGCCCAGCCTCCCAGGCCTCCTGAAATTGGAGTGAAGGCCACCTTAATCCCACAACTCTTCCATTCTTCATGCACCTAAAACCAGTACCATGAGGACAACCCAAGGTCTGCTGCTAGCTGAAGCAGGAACCAGGCTTCCTCCTCTTCTGGTGGTAGAGGTCAAGTCCCTGGATTGCTGAGAATTTTAAATCCAATTATGAGTAACAAATTCTCCATGTCATCCCACCCTGGAACATGGCACTCTGAAACTTTCTTCTTGAAGTCAAGCCTTTCATCTTGGCAGTTTTGAGGCTATAAAGCACAGACTGCTTCTTGTGATACCCTCAAGCCATGTTTTCTATTCTCTTGTTTCCTCTCAGCAATCAAGATCTCCTCTGTTCTGTCTTTCCAGTCTACAGCTTATTTTCTTGCCAAGCTCACAACATTTAAATCATTCTATTCAGCTCCTTACTCTTGATTCTCAACATAAACCTGGCTAAAAGCCTTTAATGCTAGCCATTCTACCATATCAACATTAGACTACGTTGAAATTTCTTTTGATTCTGATGGTGTCAGTGAAGTCCCCTCAGGGTTTATCTTGTAATCCTGTACCTTATTCTGTAGATCTTTTGTCTGTGTCATCCATGTGGATGAGTCTCGGCCAATGCTTGACCAGTTTGCTCTCTGTGAGAGCCTGAGAGAAAGTTTTCTCTCCGTGTGACTCTCCCCAGGCACACTATAGAACTTCGATTTTCCTCTGTGGATCCATACTCTCCTTGTTCAGAAAATGTAGGGCTCAACTGAGTTTCATGATGTTACAGTACAGGTTCTCCTATGTCTTGAGTCCTTGCTGACCTTGAAAGGCTAGGGCCAAAATGTTGGATGGCCTTGTGGCTCTTCTTTTTTTTCTTTTTTTTTTTCATTTATTTTTATTTAATTAAAATACAAATGTCAATCAGACAGTTTCAAGACACCTTAACCATACACATTCAATGAATTAATACATTGCAAACTGTTTTCATAATGCTTTGGTATTGTACAAGGTGCATACATGATATTATATTTACAGATATTATTTTAGAAGATATCTCTTATTAGTGAATTAAGAGTGTAGTTGCTTACTTATCTTATTTTTTATACCTGAATTATATCAAAAATTCAATAATTATTTACCTAGTGGATGACCATAGTACTAAAAGCCGACATAATATCCTGTCCAACCACCATTAGTGCAGATCTTGCCTAACATAGAATTATGTAGAAGCACAGTGATATCTATCCCAACTGTACTGTCTATACACACACATCATGATTTTTTTCTTTCTACAACCCTTCCTTTGTCTACACCTGTCAAAAGTGGGCACTCCATTGACATTCAACTAACTTAGGTGCTTGAACTCAACACCACAATTCAACACAGTCCAGCATTCTGCAACTATAGTGAGTTATTCAAAGAAATTGTCGACCATATCCATTTACAGCTCAGCTTAATATTATGGGCTCACAATGTATAATTCATCTTTATGCTTTTCTGCTGGATGGTTAAGACCTAGGTAGATCAAGACTTATATACCAACACAAGAACTTTATATTTCCTATGTGGTCATTGAAGTCCTCTCAGGGTTTATCTTGTAGTCCTGTACATTATTCTGCAGATCCTTTGTCTGTGTCATCCATGTAGATGAGTCACGGCCAATACTTGACCAGTTTGCTCTCTGTGAGAGCTTGAGAGAAAGTTTTCTCTTCATGTGACTCTCCCCAGGCACACTACAGAACTTCAATCTCTTTCCTCTGTGGCTCCATAATCTCCTTGTTCAGAAAATTTGGAGCTCACCTGAGTTTCATGATGTTGCAGTACAGGTTCTCCTATCTCCTGAGTCTTTGCTGACCTTGAAAGGCTAGGGCCAAAATGTTAGCTGGCCTTGTAGCTCTTCGATTTCTCCAACTCTGACTTGTGATCTTAGGTTGTTAACCATCCAGAAGAAAAGCAGATTAGTATCCTGCAGCATATGCCATTCACTTTGCCTTATCTGACTCAACTGATTTTACTTGTTGTACGTTTCCTTTTGCATTTCTGCTTTTCGCTTGTTTTACTAGGGAGACTATACGATATTTACACATGTGTGTCTGGTTTATTTCACTTATGAGTATATGTTCAAGTGGCATCCAGTTCAGTATAAATGCTTCAAACCTATCATTCTTAATAGTTGAGTAATAATCCATTATACAGAAATACCACATCTTTTTCAATCATTCCTCATGTGATGGACATCTGGGTAATTTCAAAGATTTGGCTATCACACATTGCGCTGCAATAAACATAGGTACACATATATCTCTATGATACAATGTATCCAAATCCTTTGGGAAAATTCCCAGTAGGGGGATAGCTGGCTTGAGTGGGATTTCTAGTCCTACTATTTTGAGGAGTCTCCACACTGACCTCCAAAATGGTTGTACCAGTCTACATTCCCATCAGCAGTGGAGAAGCGTACCCTTTTCCCCACAACCTCTCCAACATTTGCTGTTGGTTGATTTCCTTATGATAGCCATTCTTTCTGGAGTGAGATGATATCTCAGTGTTGTTTTTATTTGCATTTCACGAATGGCTAGCGATGTGGAGCATTTTTTCATATATTTTTTCGCTTCTTTAATTTCATCCTTTGAGAAGTGTGTATTCATCTCAGATGCCCATTTCTGAACTGGGTCTTTAAATTTGAGGGCCCTGTTATATCTTAGTTCTTTATAAATTTTAGACAGTAGTCCTCTGTCTGATTGCTTATTAGTTAGGATTTTTTCAAAGTTTGTGGGTTGTCTTTTCACTCTGTTGACAATTTCTTTTGACATGCAGAAGCTCTTTAAGAAGAGTTCCCATTTGTTGATTCTTTCAAGAGCTTCCCGTGCGAATATATGTTTGTTCATGAACTCTTTACCTACCCCTATGTCTTCAAGAGTTCCTCCTACTTTCTCTTCCAGGCGATTGGGTGTTTCTGTTTTAACGTTTAGATCTTTCATCCATTTTGACTTTAACTTAGTGCATGCTGATAGAGCTGGGTCAAGTTTTAGTTTTCGGCATGTACAAAGCCATGTTTTACAGCACCACTTGTTAAAGAGGCTATCTTTCTTCCAGTGAGCTTGTGTAGCCCCTTTGTCGATAAGATGGCTGAGTGCTTTTCTAATCTATTCCACTTCTTCTAATCTATTCCACTGATCCTCAGGTCTGTTTTGTTGCCAATACCATGTTGATTTTATCACAGTGGCTTTGTACTATAATTTCAAATCAGGAATTATGATGCCTCCTTCCTTGTCTTGATTGGCCAAGATTGCCTTTGCTATTCTAGGTCATTTGTGGTTCTAAATAAATTTTAGGATTGATATCTCTATATCGGGGAGGTATGTTGGTGGCAGTTTGATAGGGATTGCATTAAATCTTTACAGCAATTTTGGGAGTATGGCCATCTTCACGATGTTCATTCTTCCTATCCAGGAGCATGGAATATCTTTCCATTTTCTGAAATCCCCTATAATCTCTTTTCTTAGGGTGTTGTAATTTTCCATGACAAGATCTTTGACTTCCTTGGTTAAGTGAATCCCAAGGTATTTCATTCTCCACAGTGCTATTGTGAAAGTTATTGTTTCTATAGTTTCCCTTTCAGTGTGTTTGTTATCTGTATAGAGGAATGCCATTGACTTCTGCGTATTGATTTTGTATCCTGCTATGCTACTGAATTTCCGTATCAGTTCTAATAGTTTCTTGGTGGAATTTTTGGGGTCTTGCAAGTAAAGTATCATGTCATCTAGAAATAGTGATAACTTAACTTCTTCTTTTCCTATTCTTATACCCTATATTTCTCCCTCTTTTCTAATGGCTGTTGCTAAGGATTCCAAGACTATATTGAATAGGAGGGGTGATAGAGGACATCCTTCTCTTGTACCTGATTTAAGAGTAAAAGATTTCAGTTTTTCCCCATTTAGGATTATATGAGCTTTTGGGTTGTCATAGATGGCTTTTATCAAGCTAAGATAGAGTCCATATATTCCAATTTTCTGTAGGACCTTGAACATGAATGAGTGTTGGACTTTGTCAAAGGCTTTCTCTGCATCAATTGAGATGATCATGTGGTTTTTAGATTTC
>PVKA01025843.1:0-32491 GCA_004027165.1 Ctenomys sociabilis
TTTTTTTTTTTTTTTTTTTTTTTTTTTTTTTTTTTTTTTTTTTTTTTTTTTTTTTTTTTTTTTTTTTTTTTTTTTTTTTTTTTTTTTTTTTTTTTTTTTTTTTTTTTTTTTTTTTTTTTTTTTTTTTTTTTTTTTTTTTTTTGATTGGATGGGCTAGAAGTTTATCAATTTTTCTGTTCTTTCAAAAAGCCAATTCTTTGACTCACTTATTCTTTGTATTCTTTTTTCTCTCCATTGCATTAATTTCTGCTCTAATCTTTATAATTTCCTGCTTTCTTTGGACTTTGTGCTTGACTTGTTCTTCTCTAACATAAGATCATTTATTTGGGCTTGTTTTGTTTTCCTAATGTGCAAATTTACTACTGTAAATTTTCTTCTTAAGACAGATTTCATTGTATGCCACAGGTTTTGGTAAGTTGTATCTGCATTTCTGTTTGATGGTAAATATTTTTAAATTTCTTCTTTAACAACCCATTTGGTTGTTTGGGAAGTTGTTTAATTTTCATGCGTTTATGGTGTTTTTTTAGTTTCCTTTGTCAGTAATTTCCAGTTTGATTGCACTGTGATCAGATAGTATGCATGGAATAATTTCAATTCCTTTGCACTTATTTAAGCATGTTCTGTGCATGAGCATGATCTATTTTGTAGAATGTTCCATGTGAAGTTGAGAAGAATGCGTATTCTGTTGTTGCTGGGCGAAACACTCTGTGAAGGTCTACTAAGTCCATATCTTCACAAGTGTGGTTTAGTCCTGTTATTTCTTATTTTTTGCCTAGTTGACCTACCTCTTTGTGACAGTAGCATGTTAAAGTCCCACATTATAACTGTATTATTGCTTATTTGATTTTTCATGTCTGTTAAAATTTGTCCTATCTAGGTGGATGCTCCTACATTGGGTGCATATATTATTGTTGTCTTCCTCTTGCAGTTTTCCCTTAAAAGTATGTAGTAATCATTCTTTATCTCTTTGAGTGATTTTTGTTTGAAATTGATATTTTCAGCAACCAGAATAGCTTCCTGTGCTTTTGTCTAGTTTCTGTGTTTCATGTGGCATGGAAAATTGTTTTCCATCTTTTTAGTCTGTAAATTATTTCAAAAAATTCTAACCAGGTATCTATAGTGCTTTCACCAACATAAAACCAGATGTTTGGGAAAGGGAAACCTTATCGCTCTCAGTGTAGTCAAAACAGCAGCAAATTCAGGATAGAATTCAGCTATTGTTTGTATCTAAAATCCTATTTAAAATTTCCCTCTATCACTGGGCATGGTGTCATATGTCTATAATTTCAGCTATAAGGGAAAATGAGACAGGAGGAGGACAAGTTCAGGGAACCCTGGACAACCTTCTGAAACCCTGTGTCAAAATAATACACAAAGGGGTCTGAAGAGGTAGCTCAGTGTGATGATCTGGGTTTATTCTCCAGTACTGAAAAAATACTTTTTCTTTTCTTCTATGGTACTCCAAAAAAAAAAAAAAAACCCTCTGAAAAATTTTTGAATGACAAATATTTGCTCTAATTGGAACCTTAAACCCCTTCTAGAAAAGTAAGCTGTGTACAATACACATAAGAATAAAAATCTTCTGTGCATGGTGTATATCCATAATCCCAGAACTTGCAGAATAAGGCAGGA
Source organism: Ctenomys sociabilis (assembly GCA_004027165.1). Taxonomy (NCBI): domain Eukaryota; kingdom Metazoa; phylum Chordata; class Mammalia; order Rodentia; family Ctenomyidae; genus Ctenomys; species Ctenomys sociabilis. Next base: position 1,633 of record PVKA01025843.1, read on the forward strand.
GCATTGTGAGCTCAAGGCCAGCCAGGGCCATGTGGCAAGAGCCTGACTCAATGAATAAATAAAAAACAAACAGTCCTTGATATTAGGATTATTATGAGTATAACTTGTAAAGATTTTTTAAATTAATGACTAAATTGCCTCAGTGATGGACTGTCACATATTTTCAGGTGTTCCAAAGGTATCTCTGGTGTGAATAGTGTTTATACATGTCAAGGAGGTACCTGTATTACCAGAAGATGCAGAATAGATGCTGCCACAAAACTGTATGAAAAAGATTGTCAATTCTTCCCTGATAAAGTTCAAACAGAAAAGACTTCCATAATGTTTATGCAAAGTATTACTTCTGTAAGTATGCCAATCTTTGTTTCCAGAATTTATAACCAACAGCCACATTATCATATTTTTAATGTATTTATTTAGATAACCTAAGAAATTAAAAATATTAGTATTAATAATGAAAAGATTTTTAACATTGGCCAATAGTAAGAAGTCAGTATAACTATTATTATCATTATCAGTATTACTGAAAATGTACCTTACTATACTATCAATTGAATAATTTAATCATATTTTATTCATTAAACAAAACTGCATAACAAGATATTATTCATTCAGGTTTATAGTTAGATTTTTAAATGAATAAAGTATATTTTAAAATCTCTTTATTAAATTAACTTTCTATTTTAGGTTGTTAAATTTTGTAATGAAACAACCCATAACCAAGAGGCTCCAACTCTACAAAACCGAAAGTGCAATTTCAGAAGCACGTGGGAGGTAATCACAGAGTCTGAGGATTTTAAAAGCACCACACCCATGACGTCATCACCTCCTCTGCCTACTTTCTCATTGCTAAAAATCAATGAAAGAACTGTGTGCTTGGTTCTTGATAAATCTGAAAACATGAAGGTAAATTTCATGGGCTTGAATAGTTAAGAACTCGCAGTTCTACCTGAACCTGGACTGTTCTAAATCACACAGCAGTAAGGAAAGATCTCAAGAGGGGCAGTTAAATATTTATTGAAAGAAAGACACAAAGAAAGAAAGAAAGAAAGAAAGAAAGAAAGAAAGAAAGAAAGAAAGAAAGAAAGAAAGAAAGAAAGAAAGAAAGAAAGAAAGAAAGAAAGAAAGAAAGAAAGAAAGAAAGAAAGAAAGAAAGAAAGGACACCAACAAAGTTAAATCAACCTAATGTATAAGTCATTTTTTCCAGAAAATGGAGGGCTATGATAACTTTTGGACCCTTAGTAAGGCTCATATTGGAGGATCAGAACTATAGATTAAAATATGAACATATTTCCTAACTTTGTTCTATTCACCTACTATTTGACAAGCATAAAAACAAAGTACACTGGGGACAGCTGGACCCATATTCCAGGTCAAAGAAAGGGACCTAACAAGACTCTTAGTGTAGCTTTATCCTATGTGTATGACCTACACAAATGATTTATTGTTGACAGAGATACAGGTGAAAGGCATCAGCTTGAAGAGAAAAGGCCAAATGCAATTAGTACTTTTTTCTCTTAAATTTAATGAGTAGAAGGCATTTTTGCTAGTCTGTGCGAATAGATAGGGTTTCATGTGTCTGGGTTATACATATATTCCTCATTTAATGAACTTTCTGTTTAACAACCATTCAGACTTACAGCACAGGTGCATTTGGATGTAGGCTATGGGAACATGAGTGTCACTAGAGCTTTATGGTGGCTTCTTCTACAATATAGTACTATATTTTTGCTGATTGTATGGCATAGTACAATGCTATAATTTCATGTTCTGCAATACATCATAGTACTACATAAAATTATGCAAATAAAAGCAAATTCATCAAGTTGAAGTTTCCTTTTACCATTTCTTTATTCTAATATTGCAGTGTACATGCTATATACAATTCTTCATTTAGTGACCAAGTCACCTAATGATCAAATCACAGGAAGTGAAATCAGTATTTAAGAAGGAATATCTGTATAGAACTGAACAGAGAACATTTTCTTCAGCACTTTCCTCATTAACTGGTTGCCTAAGCCCCATCCTTCAACATTTGGTAAAATTACCCATGTCCTCCAGGAGGAGATGAGTTGAGATTCCAGGTTGTGTAAAGTCCTTCTGCTGGTCTCTGCTATGACCTATGCCCTCATGCTATTACTGTACATTATGTTGCTATTGTACATCATGCCACTTCTCACTACACTGGATGCTCCTGTAAGATGGCCTATGTCTATTCCATCTTTGCATCCTCATTATCTAGAATAGATTATATATGCCTATCCCTATCAGATTGAGGGAGTCTCTTGAAGTTGAAATTTTGATGCATATTTGAATTCCAATGACCTAGACCAGTGTTCCTCACATAGAGATGATGAATAAATAATTACTGAAATAAATGGACCAAAAACAAGCAATTTAATAAAGCATCCAGAGTGATGGCACATTTGAGGAAGAACAGAACATGCTGGCAGCCAAAAAATAAATTGTTCAGGAAATGGAAGAGGTTACAAGTTTATAATTATTTACAGCCAGGAACAGAATCTCTTAAGATTCACCTCCAGGTCTGGGAAGTTTCTGCTTCCCAGGGGATGGAACAATCTAGATTTATTCTGTGAGCTCTGGGGTAATTTTATCTTGAGCCAACTGGAGCAAACATTTTAAAGAGTGATTATAGAGTCTCTAAGATGCCAATTATCACTCCTCAATCTCAACCTACTCCTCCCTCTGTCCCTATTACAATTTGGGTACTTCACAGCCAAGAGTCATCTCTAGTAAAGGCATGAGATCCTTGCTAAGTTATGTGTCCATCGTACACTGCTTCTTTCAATAAGACCAATTACTGTTTACACAAGCCTTATCATACTTTATATGATCTGCTGTTACCCGTCACTAAAAACGATTTAGTTTGTTTTTCCTGTGATTCACCATTTAGGATTTTAACCGGCTACATCGAATGAACCAAGCAGCTTAAACTTTCCTGCTTCAAACTATTGAAAATGGATCCTGGGTGGGCATAGTTGAATACGATAGTACTGCACACATCAAAAGTAAGCTAGTGCAAATAATAAGCTACAATGAAAGAAGAAAGCTCACAGAGAGCTTACCTACAGAAGCTTCAGGGGGAATTTCTATCTGCTCTGGAGTTGAATCTGCTTTTCAGGTAAAAATGGTTCTGCAAAAAAATTAACTTATCTTTCTCAATTTTTAGGGCTATTTCTATGTTAATTGCTATCGTATATACTTTCTGCATGTTTAAACATTTTTAAAAACACAGGGACAAGTACATATCTTTTATTTTCTCTTTTTTCTAACTCCTTATCAGTCCATTCTATCTAGGAACAACTAATAATTAATGTCCTGAATTTTGTTTGCAGGTAATTAGGGAAAAACACCAAGAAACAGAGGGATCTGAAATAATACTGGTAACTGCTGGGGAGGATATAAGTGCAAGCTATTGCATGGAAAGAGTGAAACAAAGTGGGGCCATCATTCATTCTATTGCTGTGGGGCCATCTGCTGATACCATCATAAGTATGATGAGCAGTATAACAGGTAAATTATGATCTATATATTCTAGTCCTTTCATGACAGTGCATAAATATAGAACCTGACAAATTCAGGTACATTATGATCTATATATTCTAATCCTTTCATGACAGTGCATAAATATAGAACCTGACAAATTCCCTTCAGCTCATCCTGTGCAGGTCCCCTTCATTTTCATAGTGCTCAGAGTCCCACAAGCTGAAAAAGCAAGACAAATTGCTAATCACATAATAAAATAGTGAAATCAAATCCCTTCACAAGAGGAACACTGTATGAGAAAAAAATTGTATGTCAGCAGAAGCCATCGATCTTCCCATGGCTGCATAGAGTAGGGAAAGAAGGCAACCTATGACATGACTTCTAAGCTGGGACTTGAAGGTACAAATTTCTTTTAGGAAAAGAGTGAGAGAAGATCATGAAGGGGAAAAAAGTAGCTACAGTGGCAGTTCAAGGCATGTGGAGGAAATGGTATTCCTATGAGGCCACAACCCAGATTCCCATCGATGAGACCACAGAGCAGAGCCACTGATGGCTAAACTTGTAGAGTGTTCAATGATAATGACCAGCCCACCACTGTTTAGTTAGTGGTATCCTACCATCACTGGATAAGGTAGGATAAGACTAACAAAAGCTCAGGCTGAAAAGATCTAAGTAACAATGACATTTCCAAGTAAACATTAACCATGAGAACTGTTTTGTTTTTAGATTCAGAAACATGTTTCTAAACATGACTTTTTTTTTTCTTTTGTCTTTTTGAGACAGGGTCTCACTATGCAGTTCAGGCTGGCCTTAAGCTCACTTTGTAGCTCAGGCTGGTCTTGAACTCACAACAATCCTCCTGCCTCAGCCTCCTGAGTGCTGGGATTATAGGCATGCGCCACCACGCCCAGCTTAAACATGACTTTAAAAATGCAAAATTTATAACATCAATTTTTGCATTAAGTTGGCTTCTAAATACACCAAATATATATATATATATATATATATATATATATATATATATATATATATATATATTTATAAATGCTTATTGCTTATTTCTATAAACTTCCTTTTTTTTATTTAGTACAGGATCTACAGGGTCTCACTACAGAGGTTGGACTCACTGTGATTCTCCTGTTTTCAGCCTCCCAAGTACTGGGATTGCAGGCACACACCACCACACCCAATTTCAATTGCCCTCTCAGCACACCCCAGGGAGGGCCAGCTCAGCATGCCTCAGAGTGAACCCCAGTCCCTGCGCCTTCCTAAGCAGGCACTTTAGTCCACTGAGCTATCTGGCCAGCCCTTAAACTTCCATTTTTTCAAAATGTGTTTTAGAGTCACTTTAAAATTTATTTCTTTTAGACAAACACAGGGACCTGAATTCAATCCCAATACCACACGCCACACCAGCTCTGCCCCCTAGGAATACTGAGCTAGCCATCAAGAACAAGTGTGGTGGTACATGACTGTAATCCCAGCACTGGGGAGGCTGAAAACAGTAAGGTCTCTATGCACTCGAGCTGTGTAGACCCTGCACAAAATACATTAAATAAATAAATATATAAAATGCATTTCTGACTCAAGTGGTCTAACAAAATTAGTAAATTTTGCTGTGTTTTTCTACTATTTGCCGTTTTGCTACATCCTCAGTAGTACCAGGTACTCTCCAGATAATTAAATATAGCAGCTCTCTATTGTTTTTAATTTGCTGATTCTGATCTTAACTGGAAAACCTGAAAGTCAATGCTATTGCTATTGTAACTTAAATGGAAGTCCTCCTAAAGGACTGTATAATGACATCAAGCTTCAGCATGTGGAATTGTAACATCCTTTTAGAATTCTATAGTTATCTGACGTATTTCAGCTGACTAAAATTCCCAGATAAATGAAGTACTAAGGCCACTTCTTATTTATAGCATTTCTAAATTAAAACTGAGTTAATCTTTGTATCTATCTGATTTCAGATTTTCTATTTCAATACCAAAACTGTTGTTTTGTTAATACTGTTAACATATAAATCATTAAATGTAATAAATACCTGTTTTTGAGAAGGTGACTTTGTTAACACATTTACCTTTTAGGAGGAAAGACTTACTATGTTTCGGATCAAGCCTACACAAACAGCCTCGTTGATGCTTTTGGTCCCTCTGGGTTAGGAAATACGAATCTCTCCCAGCTGTCCTTTCAGGTCAGAGCTTTGACTCCTCAGGTTTTTATTTATTCATTTAGCCATAAATAAGAAAGAAAATCTGATAGTTACATGTTTTGAGTTTTTTTTTCCTTTAAATTCTATTTTTCTGGATGAATACTTCAGGGATCATCTTCTGAACTTTACCAGATTTTTAAATAATAAAACTGTTAGTAGTAGTAGTAAGGTATAATATGAATTCTGAGACTAGGGCAAATCTCTTAAACTTTTGGTTTCCTTGTTTCTGAAACCATGTGAAATCTCTGTAAAATTCCTGATGGCGTGTTATAAAGTTTTAAACTTTTGGAACCAAAAAAGATAAGATTGTGAATTCCTAGTCTACCTATTTACTCTAATGAAGTAAAAGAAAATAACACTAACAGATAATACCAATTATTTTTCTTATAATGGTTGGGATACAAGATAACATCAAAACCTATTAATGTTAGGTTAACTTCCTAAAGTTAGATTTTTTTTCAAATGATATAACACATATATTCTATAAATTCACTTAAAAAGTCTAATACTTCCAAGTCCTCTCCCTACAACACTCTTTGACAATTGTGAAATAGATTCAAATAAACTCAAAAACATAGGCTGGAAGTAGAAAAGCTTGACCAGAAACAAGTTAACATACATTGCTTACCTGTGCCAATAATTCTTCTCTTTATTCTTTAACCATTTTTCAACCACCTTTTTTATTCTAAATCCAACTCCTTTTCCAGACATCTGTGCTTCAACAGCAACATCACTACCTGTTACTTAGATTTAAAAACTGAGTAAACATTGACTCTTTGCTCTTATATATGATATACTCAATAACAGTATATTCCTTCAAAGTATGTTTTCTCACTATATCCACTTCTAATAAGCCTAAGTTATGTCACTTTTATGCCAAGACTTATGTATGATATCTTCCAATTCATCAGATCATTGTCTACATTAAAAGTTGCCCTGATCACCCAACTAACCAACCTATTCTCTTCTGTTCTTCATCAATGAAAAGAACAGATGTTTTAAAATACACACTTTTTTTTTAAACATGCATAGGTGTTCTGGAGATACGTTTTTGGGTTTACCCTGCAAACTGTTCTAAAAGTTGTTCTAGACATCTACCTGGATGTCACTAGAGGTAAAATTGAAAGAATGAAGGTGTCATTTCTGAGGTTTCTAGCTTGGATGACTAAAGAATGATGAGGCTGTCTACAACAGAGAAGAGATAGGACTGATTTTTAAGATATTATTGTAGGTGCTCTCTTACTTTTAGTAACTTTGACTGGCTGATGTGACATTCAAATGGAATCTTCAGATGAAGTGAAAAGTTGTAAGTGAAGAATATGGAAAGTCAGCTAGAAAGGAGACATTTTCATGGAGAAAGTGCTAAATGTTTCGAAAATGGAATTCTTACAAGTAGCAAAAGGAACAAGAAGTTCAGTTGCTTCCCTCTGTAATGCCCTCAATTGGTTTTTCAAACAGGAAGTAACAAATTTTTCAAGATTAACTTGGATTTGTATACATAATAAGTAGGATTGGAGAAATACAATGTCCAAATAGATGTCTGTTACATAAACTTATGTAGATTGAGAAGAATTTTAACAAGGATTTTGGAGGTGGAATAGAAAAAATCTGCTTGCCACACTTCTCTGGATTATCTTTCCCTAGTACTACTAGACAGATAAAGCCATTTCCTTTATTAAGTTTTCCTAATAGAGGTCTGAAAAAATTATTCAGCCAGATTTAATTTAATAACAATATTTTGTCTACTCAAAAAACTTCATGCAAGACTGGGATTTTTGTCAAAGCAACAATGTTTGAATACTAGAATTCACTCACTTTAGAACTGGAGTCAATATAGGTTTAGAACAGGGTTAGAGGGAAAAAAGCAAGCCTTCCCATTGATCCTAAAATAACCTCATAATCCTAGAAAGTATGTTCTTTGTTAATGAATAGTTATCTGGCTCCTGGCTAAGAATTATATGCAAAGATTTTGAAAATCTCTTCCTTGGAAAATAAATTTTTGAAGAGAAAAGATGACATTAAAGTAAGATTATTAGGGAAGAGGAAGGGAACCAGGAGATGAGACAAGAGAAGAGGGACAGTGAGGTGGTGAAAAATGATCAAAGTGTGCTATATGTGTCTACATATGGAACCCACTGTTTTATGTAATCAATGTGCATATTTTAGAAAACAAACACTTTGATGTTTCTCCCAGAGGAAGTTACTATTTCCACTTCCTTTGCATCTATAGATTTCCACTTTCATATTCATCACTTTGCCATATTTGTCTTTAAATATGTCTGTAGTTAATGCTTTCCTATAGGCGTAGCAACATTTAATGCTAAAGCTTTGAGTGGGTGTTTGCCAACATGACTGTAAAATAACAGTAGATTACCAAGTGTAAAAATCTCTTCCTCGGCTCTAAGACTTTGTTTTTATTGCACTCTCCTGTATTTAAGCCCTGTATTTCTGAACTCTGTGACAATTATCAAGTCTTAAACAATTTTCAGAGATCACAGGCCTGTGGTGGTGTGCCACACATAAGCTCGCCTTCAGGTCAAATATTAAGAACAATCTTTAAAAGAAAAAAAGAATGAAATTATTTCCTTCTGCAGTCATTAAATTTTAAAATATATCTAAACAGCTTGAAAGTAAGGGATTAAATCTGACCAATGATCCCTGGATGAACGGCACTGTAATAATTGACAGCACTGTGGGAAAGGACACCATCTTTCTCATCATGTGGGACAAACAGCTTCCCAGCATTTCTCTCTGGGATCCCAGCGGAAAACTGGTAGGAGGTCTCACAAAGGACACTGCTTCCAGAATAGCCTATCTCAATATTCTAGGAACAGCACAGGTAAGCAATCAACTTCTAGTTATTTGAAAAAAATATTCAGAACATAAAAATAAATTGTTTAATCACATAAATATAATTGTTAAATGCCTGGGTGCCATGAATTATACCATGCTCAAAACTGTGGTAAAATAGGATGTCCTTTTTATTTATATGTTGTCCTAATGATTTGATAGGAGGCAAAAGGAAATAATGGGTTAGAAAGACAGAAATGGGTAAATCACAGGCTAATCAAGAAGAACTTTGAAGAATAGACCTGGAGAGAATCTTTTGAACATGGTATACATCCAGCTATAATATCCATCTTGGTTCAATTTTGTTTTGTATTGTTCAGACAAGATCTCACTGTGCAATGCAAACCAGATCTGAACTCACTCATGCAATCCAGGTCGGCCTCAAACTCACAGCAATCTTCCTGCCTTAGCCTTCTGAGTACTGGGATTACGGGGGGTGTACCACCACACCCAAATATTCAGGTTTTTTTTAATTTTTAATTTTTATTGGGACATATTTAGAGAACATAATGACTAGATTCTTCATGAGGAGTTGGTATACACATGTAACACATTTTAACTCATTTTTATTTCCTTCTCCTTCTTTCTCTCTCCCTCCCTCCATCTCTTAATCTCCTTCCCTTTTGCAAAGATCTACCTCCTTATTTCCTATTTTGTCTTTTATTTGGTTCTTTTTTTCTTTTAATAATTAATCTCAACCATAATTATACAGCAGAGGATTGTGAGGCCAAAGAACAAAGATTTCAATGAAGGTCACCTTCAAACAGCTATTTCTCACCATAAATTTATGCATGACAATGCAAGACACTGCTTGAGGTTCTATGATCAAATTGCCTCAGCGCTTATTTAGGGGACGCCATACAATCTCTCAAAAGTCTATTTGTTCTACAAATACTTCATGAGTTTCTTTATCTGTGCTATCATGGCTACCTTGATGTCCTTAATCAATTCAAAACATATACTTTTCATGGTCATTTTGACTTTGGGGAAAAGTGACAAGTTTTACTGTACCAGATCTAGTAAATAAAGAGGATGTGGTCACACCATCATGTTTTTTACAACACTTCATAAAGATACAAAGGAAGATAGCTTCTAGAACAGTTTGAGAAAGCAAAAAACATTGGAATGTGTTCAAAACAAGGAGTATCTTGAGAGGCATCAATGACAATATATCCTCTACTGTGACAATTTCTTTTTACTGTAAATATCTGTCATATTTTGGCCACCTTATATAAGATTCATTTTTAAAATGTATAATGAAAGAACAGAAAATAGCTTGACAATGAACATTTAATGTTTCCACTGGACATTTTAGGTGGGCACTTGGACTTACAGTCTTCAAGCCAAAGCAAATCCGGAAACGCTGACTATTATAGTAACTTCTCAGGCAGCAAATTCTTCTGTGCCTCCGATCACAGTGAGCGCTAAAATGAATAAAGACACAAACAGCTTCCCCAACCCCATGATTGTGTATGCAGAAGTTCGACAAGGGTATGTGCCCATTCTTGGAGCCAGTGTGACTGCTGTCATTGAATCGAGCAGTGGAAATGCAGAAGTTTTAGAACTATTGGATAATGGTGCAGGTATTCACAGGCTTTTATAAATAAATCTCCATTTCCATAACTCAGAGTATGTTATAGGTCTCAAAAACAATAAGAAGCAGAAAGATGGGCACCCAACAAATTGAGGCAGATTATCAGAAAATGTTATCAGATTCAGTAAAGGATACAAAGTGCTAAGCAAGTTTCTTGCACAAACTAAGAACTGAATAAATATTATTTATTATCACCACCTTGATAGCCAATGTCTATCACCAATTAGATAGGTCTCACTCAGGAGAGTGAAGAGAGAACCAAAAATTCTGGGGAAATGTTCCTTTGGTTGGGGAAAGGGGAATCATAGAAAAAATCTGGGCAGAGAGAGAGAAGCATGCAACCTGCTGAGGTTTACTGCTTGAATCTGGGCCCTTGTCAGGAAAAGGGAGAGATGCAGAGTAGCTCTAACAGGTGCAGCAAAGTACAAATACAATTCTGAGAACTGAGGCCCAGGAACAGATAAAACTGCCACAAGTGAGGACTCACACCTAAAGTATCAGATATCATAGTTATAATGGATCAGGAAAGCAAAATCTAAAACAGACAGACAGATATAAGAGACAGAGAGACAGACAAAGAGACAGACAGAAAGAGAAAGAATAAGTCTAAGTAAGTGCTAGGTAATTCACTAGATGACAATTAAATCATTGAAGCACTATCTTCAGTGGGAGTCTTTTTATTTAAATAGGAACATTACATAATTAATCTTTTCAGTGAAAGGCCATTTGGCTAGGAAATCAATAAGAGTATATGTACAATAAACTGCATATAATGTGATAGGATCAGAAGAATGAGGTATTTATCACTTATACATAATATATGTATAAGATATAGATATATCTATCGTGTGCAAATTTCATAAAGCCTCAAACATACCAACATGACAAGATATTATCCTCTGTCAGCGCACAATGGAAATAATCTCTAAGCAAAGGGGACAGTTTGGAGATGACAGTCTGTTTGGGTACAGTACATGAATTTTATATGCTTGATTACGAAATGCATACATTCAACTTTTTCTTTTCAATAATAATTTCTTCCTTCATTTCTAAAAAAAGGTGCTGATTCTTACAAGAATGATGGCATCTACTCCAGGTACTTTACAACTTATAAAGAAAGTGGGATATACAGATTAAAAGTACAGGCTTATGGAGGAAGAAACACTATCATGAGAAGCTTAAGATATCCCATGAATACAGCCAGCCATATATCAGGGCGCACAGTAGATGGTGAGTAATTTATAACATCAGAAGGTCAGAGTTTTGGCTCGAATACTAGTTTTGAGTTGATATGATTAATGTTTCAAAATCACTCAACCTAAAATTATCCCTAGGGATTCATAGGGGATTGATTGTAGGATATGCTCATGGATACCAAAACTCACAGATGTTCAAGTCACTCATATAAAATGACATAGTATTTGCATAACCTCTACACATCTTCCTGTATACTGTAAATCATCTCTAGATTACATAAAACACAAATACAATGTAACTGTTGTATAAATGTTCATTATACTCTAGAGAATAAGGACAAGAAATGAGAGTCTGTACACATTTAGTACAAAGACATTTTTAAGAAAAACAAAGTACTTATGACCATGTTTCATCACATCCTTAAATGCAGAACACACAGATATGGGAGGAAAACTGCGTGGCTTCTCGTATTTCTGTATCATATTGAGATTTGCCTCTGAAATTAATCTAAGATTAAGAGTAGTATCTAGAATCTCACAAATTTCAATATATATCAACTTACACTTCTGAATGCCTTACCTAGATGAAAAAAAATAAACAAGTACAAAGAGTGACAGAATTTATCCTTCAGATTGTGTATGCTGTGAAATATATGCAAATGAATAAATATTTATTTGGAATGTTTTTATTAAATCAAAAGGAAAACTGTGGATTAAAATAATGAGAGAGACAGAGAGAGAGGGGGAGAGAGACAGGAGTTATCCCCTTGATGAAGCAAGTCAAGGAAGGTGTAGGAGTAGGAAGCAACAGGAGTCTATCTCCCCACCTAAGGAACAACAGTGGCAGAATTTGCCTCACGCAATTAGTAAGGAGGTCTAGAGTCTGTCTGAAGGCTTGTAGCTTCCAGGGAACATGTCCAATGAAAATTTCTGGAAAACTGAGGTGACATTCACCTCTTATCCCAGGAGCATTTGCCCATCCCCTCCAGTTTGCTCGCAAGTGGAGTGGTTTGCATAAGCCAAGGTGAGCAATAACACCTTGCCCTCACTACTGACTGATTACTGTTTCTGCATGTGGAGAGGTAGAAACAGAGAAGATCACTTTTTTTTCATCTTCTCCAATTAAAATAGTTTTCTAAAGTCTTAGACATATTCCTTTTTCTCCTTCAGTTTTCCATATTTCTGCACAGGGAATCCAGATAGATACTTAAGAATTGGGACATTCAAAGTAACCAAATATGCAGATAATTTAGAAAGTCACCCACACATGCCTAATAAAAGCCAGAGGCTCAGACAAGACCTGAGAACACATAAGGTTCAGTTTACACATAAGGTTCATCTCTGTCGCAGAGACACTCTACAGTGATTTATTTAAAACAAAAAACTTTGAGGAAAGGTAAATCTGATTTACAGTGTCACCATACAAGTTCCAAATGTCTAGTTTTCAACAACAAAATCATAAGGCACACAAAGAAACTGGAAAAAGTGGCCCATCAAAAAGAGAAAATAAATTGATAGGAATTGTCTCTGAGGAAGATCAGATGACAAATATATCAGACTTTAACACAAGTGTTAAAAGGATCAAGATGTAAACATAGTTAAGAAAACAAAATGGCAGTGTCAAGTTAGAAAACATATTGAGGAAATCTATATAGAAAAACTGATGTCCAGGGGCCGGGGAGATAGCTTGGTGGATTAAGCACTTCTCTGTCAAGCTCAAGGGCCTGAGTTCAATCCCTGGTTCTTCCAAAAAAAAAAAAATTTGATGCCCAACTATCATAAAGAAATCAACCAACAACAAATGTTGGAGTGGCTTCATGGAAAAAGGAACCCTTCTCCACTGCTGGTGGGAATGTAGACTGGTGCAACCATTATGGAAATCAGTGTGAAGACTCCTTAAGAAACTAGGACTGGAAATCCCATTTAAACCAACTATCCCTCTACTGGGAATTTTCCAGAGGATCTGAAAACATCATATCATAGTGATACATGTGTACTTATGTTTATAGCAACACAATCTGTGATAGCCAAATCTTGGAAACAACCAAGATGCCAGTCACCTGAAGAATGAATCAAAAAGATGTGGTATTTTTATACAATGGAGTAATACTCAGCTATAAAGAATGATAAACTGAAAGCCTTCATATTTAAGTGAAGATATACTCATAAATGAAATAAACCGGACCCACATGCATAAATATCGCATAGTCTCCCTAGTACAAGAACTCAAAAGAAGAAATACAAATAGAAAGGTATAACACAATTAAAACGAAAGTGAAAAAAATAAATAAAATAAAAATAAAAAGGAAAGTGAGAACTTGAGGACTAGATGATGAAGAGAAAGCAAGGAAAAGAGCTAGGAAACATGACAGGGGCAAATCCATACATCTATATGTACAAGATAGGTAAGGCAATGATCCTGAGAATCTTCAGAAGGTTTTTAAAGCTAGCAGTTAACTGGAAGGATTCTCACCCTAACTAACTGTACATGTTAATACCTGTGAACTAAGCAACTGCACTGAAGATGGAAATGTGTAATAGTAGGGTCATGCTTGGAGTACCTGTCATTCTGGTCTTCTGAATACGTACTACTTGTCATGACATGCCAGTTGTTGCCATGCTGTCTCTCGGGTAGATGTTTGTTTAAAAAGGAAGGGTGTGGTGAATGAAGGCAGGAGACAGTAAAAGGGGTGTTGTGGGAATGTCCTGCTACAATGCTGTATATGGTTACATTTCCAAACTTATGTGTAAAAATATGTAATTGTTTATTCCTATTATTTTCTAAATATAGTTTAATTTTTTTCATTATATTCTGTAGGGACTTAAAGTTTAACATATCAATACTTAATGAAAAATACTTGATCCATGTTATACCTACAATGTTTGATATTCAGACAGATAGTGAAGTTAAGCTCAACAGCCTAGGTTGTACAGTAATAACAACAAGCTTCTCTTCTGGAGGGTTAACAACTTAAATTTTCAGACCAAAAATTAGAAAAAAAGGAGGGCCACAAGGACAGTCAACATTTTGGCCCTAGCCTTTCAAGGTCAGTGAAGAGTCAGGACATAAGAGAACCTGTAGTATAACATCATGTATCTCAGTTGTACACAAAATTTTCTGATCAAGGAGATTATGGGGCCACAGAGGAAAGTGATCAAGGATGTAGAGTATGCCTATGGAGAGAAAACATTTTCTCAGGCTTTCACCGAGAGCAAATTGGTCTAACAACGGCTGTGACTTATCCACATGGCTGACACTGACAAAGAATCTATAAACTGTGGTACATGGTTTCAGGATATATCCTGATGGGATTTGACTGACCTTATCAGATACAAAAGCTACAATTCTTGTTACATAGTTCTTGCTTTATCTTGGTCTTAACCATCCAGCAGAAAAGTACAAAAACAAAGTATAAGAAGTAAAGCCATATTATTATGCTGAGTTGTAAAAGCCTTAAGTCAACAACTTCTGACATTGCCAAACATATGGAAAATCCAATACCTTATGGACTACTGGACTATTTTGGAATACTTTGCTGAATTCACAAACCTATACTATTTAATGACAAAGCTAAACAAAACAAGGGGCTACAAATCAACGACCATTTTGTATCTGTATATTCAAAATAGTTAAGATATATAGCTACATTCTCTTAATTCAATGAATAGAGAGACTTGTTCTAATAGTGTTTGTAAACAGGATATCATGCCTGCATCTTGTACAATGAATAACCACTAAGAAAACAATATGCAATGTATTAATTATTAAAACTGTCCTACTAATTTGATTTGGACCTCTCTCATTGCTATTTGTCTCTCAATAAAATTATGGAAAAAAATTGATGCCCAAATTTAAAAATTCACTACAGAGATTTAAGTCAGAAAGAAAAAACAGAGAATTAGAAAATATGACATTAAAATTATTTGATCTGAGGAAAGGGGAACATTTGAAGAAAAGTAATGAGGCTAAAAAGCCTGTGGGGTAAGTCCAGTGGCTCATTATGTAGATAGCACCAGACAGTCTAAAAGACAGAGAGAAGTGGGCAAGGAGAATCTTTAAAGAAATAATAACTGAAAACTTCCCAAATCTGATGCAAAATATGAATATACACATCCAACCAGGATAAACTGGAAGCAACAGGCTGAGACACATGATCAAACTAACAAATAAGAACAAAATTGAAATTTTCATATAAATAAAAATGTGGGAGCTCATTATCAGTATATCTTTCCTTAATAAATATAATGGGAAATGAGTCAGGTCAAAATGGAAATTCACCAGAGCTGAGGATGTAGCTACATGGAGACTTCAATTCTACATGTAAATAACAAACAGGAAAAAGACAAGGAAACAGAGGACTTTAACAATATAATAAACCAAATAAACCTGCACACAGATACAAACAAAACACCAAAAAATTAAATGCAAAACACAATATAAAACTTAGGAGAGCCAGATGTGATGGCATATGCCACTATAGCACTTGGGAAGCTCAGGCAGGATGATTGTTGGAAGTTTGAGACCAGCCAAAGCTAGAAAGTGAGCTCAAGGCCACCCTGAACTGCATAACAAGAATATGTCTCAAAAAGACAAAAAATTAAAGAAGTACAGTATCCCATACAGAATTAGAGAAAATAATCT
Source organism: Ctenomys sociabilis (assembly GCA_004027165.1). Lineage (NCBI taxonomy): Eukaryota > Metazoa > Chordata > Mammalia > Rodentia > Ctenomyidae > Ctenomys > Ctenomys sociabilis. The sequence continues at coordinate 17,635 of PVKA01025843.1, forward strand.
TAAAATTCATATATGCTATAAATCCAGGGCTAAGAGGCTAAGAGGGAAAATTTATAGGTCTATACGAACATTAAGAAAGGGACCTGGCATGTCATGCCATCCCCGCCCCTGCCCCTGGGGCATTCTGAGAGGGTGATTGAGACTGGGCATGATGGCGCATGCCCAGCTTTTGGGAGGCTGAAAACAGGAGAATCACTATGAGTCCAATCTATATAGTGAGACCCTATACCAAATACATTTAGAAAGATGGAAGGAAGGAAGGAGAGAGAGAAAGAAAAGGAAAATCTTGGGCTGGCCAGACAGCTTAGCGGTCTAAAGCACCTGCTTAGGCAAACTTAGGCAAGAGCAGGAACCGCAGTTTGATTCCCAGCATCACATGCACCACCAGCCCTGCCACCAGGGTGGTCTGAGCTGGCCACACAAAAAAAATCCAAAAAGGAGGAGAAAAGAAAAATCTCCAACCAACAGCTTAATATTACAACTTAAGAAACTGTAAAAGAGCAAACTTAATGCAAAACTAGCAAAAACATAAAATAATAGAGATTAGGGTAAAGATAAACAAAACATATGATAGAAAAACAGTAGAGAAAATCAACTGAAAACTTTAAATGGCTTTTGTTTCATTTAAAAGGATAAACTTAAACTTGACTAAAATCCCCCCCAAGCCTTCATCCCACAGCCCCTACATTGAGAGGTCTTGAAATTTCCTCCACCAGGTTAGTCTCCTGTATAGACCCAGCACGTGAACAAAATGTAGATGAAAAATTGCCAGAATATTGTGCACATAATTTGGAGTTCAACTACCAGTGAAGTCCTTCTTCCCAACTGAAGAGTCCTGAATGTAGTCATCAGCATCTTCATTCCTATGAGAATTATGGTCTTCTGATACTGACCAGAATCACCCATCAAGCTTGATATATCTTATTCTAGGGGCTTTTTTCTCCATCAGGCATCTCCAAACATTTTCTAGTCTTCCAAAGAATCAATTCCAAAAGCTTCTAAGTTACATGTTCAGGTATTCATATGAACAACACCACTAATCCTGTACCAAAATCTGTCTTAGTCACTTTTCTTGTTGCTTGGACATAATACCAGACATCCACTCACATTTTAGTCCATTGCTGACTAGTTCCAAGGCAGAGATGCATGTTGGAGGAGCGCTGCTCTTGGCATCAGGAACCCATGAGTCCTGAAAAGCACATAAGTTTTGGAATTAGCAAATTAGCTGTATGATTTGCGTGACAAAACACTCTAGAATTAGAATACTTTAAAATAGAGGTCTTCAAAAATAATGAGTGATTCTTATTAGATTTTAAAAGTACCTCTGGGTGACAGTTTCAGCATATATTTTTACAATACAAGTATTGTTGCATCTATTAAACACCAGGGGAAATTGAAGCAAATACACTGAAACCTAAAATCGATGAGGACACTCAGCCAGTCCTGGAGAGTTTCAGCAGAATAGTATCTGGAGGCATGTTTGTGATATCACAAGTTCCACCTCTTCCCGGCCCTGACCTGTACCCACCAAATCAAATCAGAGATCTTGATGCCACACTTCATGAGGATGAAGTCCACCTGACATGGACAGCACCAGGAGATGATTTTGATGTTGGAAAAGGTAAGGGTAAAGTGTTTTGGGTTATAAATGAAAATTATTCTTTGCAAAAATAAAGTGTAAAAGTAGGTGAAAGAACACTTAAATTGACAGTGAAGCAAAGTACTAATTTCATAACCTGACACTTTGAGTCAATCAAATATGACACATTTCTACATGATCCCAACTTTTCTTGCAAACAAGGTAGCATTTGAAAAATGTCATTTATCAAAATGTAGATACTGGTACAAATACAAATATCAATGTTGCATGACTCATTTTTAGAAGAGTAAATGGGAAGGAATGTAAACAGTATGTTATAGTTCCTAAATCACTCATATTTTCTTTCCTTAGTTCAACAATATACCATAAGAATCAGCAGAAGTATACTTGATCTAAGAGACCATTTTGAAGATGCTCTTCAAGTGAATACCACAGATCTGTTACCAAATGAGGCCAACTCCAAGCAAACTTTTAACATTTAATCTAGGAGCAATCTCAGAAATTAATACAACCCATTTATTCATTGCCATTCAAAGTGTAGACAAAAGCAGTCTGATATCCAAAGTATCCAATATTGCACAAGTAGCTTTGCTTACTCCCCTGGGAGATCCTAGTCCCTATGAAAGTCATCAACATCCCAGAGCTAACATTCCTACCTTGGTGTTATTTGTGGTTGGCTCAGGTTCAATTGTTTGCCTTATTTTAAGTGCCACCATTTACATTTTAAAGAAGAAGAAAAATGCAAGTAGACCCAGAACCAGGTTTTAAGAAAATCAAAGAAAATGAAACATGTCTATGAATATTTTAATTCTGTTTTTCATAATTATCTCATAAAAATAATTTTAAGAGGTTTAAAAAGGATACATTGATTAAATATAAACATGCTGATATATTTGACATACCAAATCAATGTGAATAATTTTTATTTACTCATTGTTTAATCATATATAGCGATGAATAAAGAAATTTTTATTATTGATACCTAATCATGTTATTTTATACAAAAATCTTCTGGGATATATTTCAAACTGCATTAAAGTTGAAACTGAATATTTGTGTATTCAAAACAAAAATGGGAGGTGCAGAGATAGCTCAGTGGTCTAAGCACCTGTCTGCCAAGTGCAAGGACCCAGGTTTGATCCCCAGTACCATATGCTATGCTAACCCCAGAATCTCAGGAGCATGGTACAGGTGACTGAAACCAGGTATGTTGGCATATGTCAACAATAGCAGCATTGGGGAGGCTGAGATAGGAGGGTCACTACTAGTCTGAGTTGTATAGTAAGACCCTGTATCAAATAAATAAATAGTAATAATAATGGGGTGAGAAAGGAGTAATATATGTGGAGAAAAATAAATTTTGTCCAAACTTGTTAAGTATTAGTAACACTGTATACACAGAAGTGTGTAATAATTAATATCATATTTATTATAATTTATAGAATTTGAAGATACATAAATCAGTTACCACAGGTCATAGCATACATGTTCCTTATTTCATCCCAATATAAACGTACATCCTGACACTTGGAATTTGTGAATTTAGTACATGTCGTCCTTGTTTTTAGATTTCAAAAAAAGAAAAATATTTTTAAAACATAATATAATTTTATTTTTTATAGTCACCACCTAAGAGAAAGAAATTAAAATCAAACATCTTATTAGTTTTGAGGCAGTGATCAAAGTGCAGTAATCTACTGCACTTGATGAACCCAAGGGTCATTGGAAAGTATTTCAGTTTCTCTCATTCCAAATGCATAGGAAGTTATTGATAAGCTGCAAATACATTATTTTAAAGATAATGCTATGTGATGAAGGGAATCTGAAGATACATAAAAAGAAATATTGTCTTATAATAAGGATATTTCTTATTTTTTCTTTTTCTTTTTTTTTTCGGAACTGGGGATTGAACTCAGGCTCTTGCACTTGCCAGGCAAGTGCTTGTTCTACTGAGCCATATCCCTGGTCCCATAATAAGGCTATTTGTATCTATTTCAAGAGAAATAAATTAATTTACCTTGGAAGAAAAAGTGGACACATTCAAAATAAATTACGTGAAAGCCGGGCGTGGTGGCGCATGTCTATAATCCCAGCACTAGAGAGGCTGAGGCAGGAGGATTGTTGTGAGTTCGAGACCAGCCTGAGCTACAAAGTGAACTTAAGGCCAGCCTGAACTGCACAGTGAGACCCTGTCTCAAAAAAGACAAAAAAAAAAAAAAAAAATTAAAATAAATAAATAAATAAATTACGTGGAATTGGGACGATATAGTCATGCATTATATGGGAGAGATGAGAATGCCAGGTTTCTAACTGAAAATATGGATTAATGGCATAATAATAACCTTATTTATAAAATAAATTTACTTGATGAATGGGATCACTGCATGTATCTACAGTGAACCAATAAACTTAATTAATTTAAATAAAACAATCTACTGAGAAGGGGAAGATGTAGTAAAAGAAGATGTTCATAGGAAAAGAGAGAGGAGTTTGGACATAATACCTTTGAGGACTCTGCAAATAAATACCAATTAGCATTATCAACCTTGTAAATTGATCCCAAGGCCTGGTGCTCAACATTAGTTATTAAAGGGAGATGTATACTTCATGATTGCTATAGATGGCATTAAACCATAGTAATGAATGAGATCAATTAAATGGGGCATGTATAAGGCAAGGGTGAAATGGGAAGTCATGGCAAATGGGAGGCCCTCTTGATGCACACCAGAACACAGATCATGCAACCATGGCCTACTAGCTGCCAGAAATAATTTCCCCTCATAGGGAAAGTTTGAGTCCAACTTTATAAAGTATATGGTTGGTTTATTTGTTCCCTTCCAGCTGGTACTCTTCTCAATTTTCAGAGAGAATTTTACTACCAAAATTCACCTCAGGAACTAAAGAATGTTATCTACTCATTTGTATCCTCATGTCAGCTTGACAATAATTATTTGTTGATTGGAAATAAACCCAAATGAAAACCTGTAAGCTGAGTCTAGAGTTATCCCTAACTGTATTCACTTCTAGATGATATGTTTTTACATGGCACTATTAATTTGATATGAATTAATTTACTTCTCTGCTTTCGGTTTAAATTACACAATTGGCAAGACAAACCCAACAATTTAAATGGGAATGGAGAAGGACCTAGAAAAGACAAAAGTGAAAAGCCTTGATTACAGGGATGCTCCGGTCTACTCTCATTGTATTGGTGGAACATGAGGTATGAATTAGGAAGTTTGGGAACTGGGCTGTTATAAAACTGTCTTGGGTCTGGGGAGATGGCTCAGTAGAATAAGCACTTCTCTAGCAAGCACAAGGGTCTGAATTAAATCCCCAGTTCTGCAAAAAAAAAGAGAAAAGAAAAAAATGTCTTTTTGCCTCTTATTTTCTCCAGGGGGCTGGTTCTAGCTCTGCCTGTGCTAATTGCTAGGGTTATAAAGGCAAACATGAAGGAAGCTTGGGAGAGGGATAAGAACATGACACCTATACTTTTACCAAGAGGATGAAGGCCCAAGTTCTTCTTCCTCTTTCTCTTCCTCTTCCTCTTCTTTTTCTTCTTCATTTGGTTGTTACAGGGTCTCTCAGATTCATAGTGATCCTCCTCTTTTCAGCCTCTTTAGCGCTGGGATTACAGGCATGCACCACTACACCGAGACTGTGGCTGGCTCAGCCTGCCCTGGGGGCTGGGCTGGTGTGGTGTGTGGTGCTGGGGATGCACTTGTCTAAGCAGGCACTTTATTCCACTGAGCTACCTCGCCAGCCCCTCAAAGTTTCAGTAGTGGCAACAGAAATACGATACAGCAGTCAGATCTTTCCTGTACCCTTCCTATACCCCACTTTACTTCTGTGGAGTCAAAGCCTGCCAACCTACTCATTTCTCTCCCAGTGCTCAGTGAAAAGGTCAGGCTTTTGTAGATCTCAGTAACAGGTTATCCCTTCACAGGACAGATTCAAAGTTAGAACCATGTTGTTTCTTTCAGATAATTAAGGGTAGTTATTAATAATAATTTTTAATCAATGAGTGGTTGGCATTTCTGCATTCAGGACAATGATATATGAAGTCCATTGTAAAATAAAACTGAAGCAAGCCAGATGGCCAGGTGTGATGACACATGCTTTTAGCTGTAGCAACATAAAAGGTAAGAGAAGACTGTGTTTGAGGCCAGCCAGAAGAACATAGTAAGACCCCATCACAAAAAAGTAAAAAATTAAAAATCTGCAAGATTTTTCCTTTGTTTTAATTTTAAGGAAGAGTCTACAGGGTGTTCAGGGTCTCACTACTAGATCAGACTCCTAGTGATCTGCCTCTCAAGAGCTGGGATTACAGGGGTGTGCCACCACACCCAGTCTCAATTACCATCTTAGTGTGCCCCCATGGGTGGCTGGCACAGCAGGCCTGGGATTGAACCCCCGGCCCCCATGCCTGCTTGAAGGTGCTTTAATCTGCTGAGCTGTTTGGCTGGCCCTCTTTTTCAACAATTATTATGAATTTCAAGACACAGCACAAAAACATTAAAACAACCACAGAGCCCTTCTAAACATGGCTCTGTGAATTTTCAAGTCTCATGCCTACAAAGCCAGTCTTTCCTTCATAACAAAGAAAACCAGTTAATAGGAACTGAAGCATGGAGACTCCATGAAGACTGTACATTAAAGCCATATGGCACCTCTCATGGTCTACTAGTTGATCTAGTTAATTTGTTTTTAAAAGATATATAAGTACAGGAAGGAACATTTAAGACCATCAGTTACAGCAGAAATTTAACAACAGAAAATGAATCTAAGATGTGCTAGTAAAAGTGGAAGCAGTCCAGTGTGGGAGATGACCACCCTTGTACCAACCCTGAAGGTGCAAATATTTACAGGGTCTTTTAATAGAAAAAAGAACACACAATAACAGTCATCTAAGAGGATGCTATCCCTAAAAGTGGGTGGTCTTTAGTGTTACTAGTTAAATATCTCTTCACTAAGGATCTTCCCAAAGGCTTACTCCTGAAAGGTGGCACATTCACAATCCCAAGTCTTCAGCCAACTGGGATCCATTTTACCATGCTGATGTGGCTGGAATTGCAGGCCTACTCTGCCTAGTAGAGCTATGTGTAAATGATGGAACATAAAACACAGTGTCTGGTGAAACAAATAGTACTGCAAAGAGTACACCTCAAAGCAAAAATAAATCACCAAGGCCTACTGAAACAAAAAAACTATTTTGGTAAATAGTTAAAATGGTTTCAAAGATCCACAGTCAAAGTACACATTGCCCTATGTCATCCCTTCCCACCTGGCTCAACACTAGGTCATTGACTTGTTTTAATTAACAGAAGATAGCAGAAATGATAGATGCTTCCAATTTTGTGTTCTTTACAACTCCAATACAAAACTCAGCTATGATGATGTAGAGATTCCAGGAGAGGTTCTGAGATAATATGGTAAAATAAAAAAGGCTTAATCATACTTGATGCTCAGTCAATATTCGAAATAACTCCATTTATAGTCACCAGGCTCTAAGTAAAACCAGAAGAGCTGCTTAGCTCATTCAGCTTAAGCCTACAGAATCCTAAAAGCAATAAAATGATTGTTTTAATACAGAGAGTTTTAGGATATTTGATCCATAGTAATAGATAGTAGAAAAAAACAACCAATAATTCTATTATTTGGGATTCCATCAGGAAACGCTGTCACTATGAATATGTTATAGATTGTGTCTAGATGTCCCCTCAAAGCCTCATGCAGTCAAAGGTCTCTTTCAGAGATGCCCGATCTAGAGTGTGTGAGATGCTAGAATTAAGGGTATGTGATTACTAAATCAATCCACCAATTGGTTTGGCACTACCCTACTCCCTATAGCCTAGAGAGCTAAAAGAAGGGATAAAAGGGGAAGAAAGAAGATTCTAGGGCTCCTTGCTTGCTTTGCTACCTTCACCCACCACGAACTATTTCTTCTCTGTGACAATAGTCTGCCATGTCACCCTAACTTTGAACCAGCTGATTATGAACTGCAATCTTTACAAATTGAAACATAATAATCATTTTCTCCTTCAACTTTGGGTTTCAAGTATTTTTTCTAGCAGTGTGAAAAATAACTAAGACAGAATTTGGTTGCCCAGAGGTGGGGTCATCAGTGTGACTATACCTAAACATGTGGTTCAGGAGTCTTTGAGACTATCTTATGGGAAGAGTTTGGACAGGTTCTGAGATCCTGGGTGAGAAGTACAGCTAGACTGCCTTACTACACGTAATGGGAAATTCTAGTAAGAGCTCAGAACTCCAAAAGGATCTAGAAATCATGATGGTAAAGACCAGAGTTGGGTTTCTGCTGGGAAGCACTGAGTTGATTGTTGACTTCAGACAATGTGTATTAGACCTTGGCAGAAAATGTACCTGAATTTTCTCACATTCAGAGATTTTGCCTGAGGCTTAGATTAAGGTGGTAAATTAATTAATCCTGAAGAAGAAATTTCAAGGCAATCTTAAGTTGAGGCTGAAGCATGGCTACTTTGGGGGGCTTTTAGCCAGATTATATGGAGAATCAGGTGCAAAGAACCCAGCAGAATAACTTAAAAACGTTTTGAGTTTGAGCAGAAAGGAAGCTCTAGTAAAGCTCTTGTCTCAGAAGATGAAACAGAAGAGAAATTGGTTGCTAAAAAGTCTAGCAAGAAAAAGACAAATATTTCAGAAACGAAAAAATATAAAAGATGGCCTAAGCGCATCATTAAAACCAAGAGTCCACTCTTTGAAACCTCATTGCTTTGAGAAGAGAGCCCCCAGAGCACCACTTTCCACAGAGGCCTAGAGAAATTGTCTCTCAGGGTTTGGTTCACAGGCACTTGACCCTACAGGAAAAAAAGAGAAGGATCCTGGCTACTACTCCAGCTGGCAACAGACCTTGGCATCATCCCTGTGGTGCTGCTTTTAGGTGTGTGTAGAATGCAAGAGTTGTGGGGTCAGAAAGACTTATACTCAGAAATTAGAAGAAGGCCTCAAAAGCCACGCAGTGTGCTCCTGAGAGGACAATATGTGAGCTGTGAGCATGAAGCTGAACTGGGGACCCCAGAAGTTTGGGGAAGACAGGAAAATGGGTCATGGGATGCTGGCTGAGTTCAACCCCAGGAAGCCGTGGGGTGGAGAAGAAAAGAGACAAAAAAAAAAAAAAAGGAAAGGAAAAAGAAAGGATGAGGATGTCATCTTCAAGTATTGTGTGGATTTTATTAGATAATGCCAGATGCTTAACCCCATCCTTATTTATGATTAATGCTCAATTCACAGCAACTCTTAGATCTCATGTATGTTAAAACTCAGCAGGGAAGAAAAATACTAAATAATAGAATATAAATAAATAGTAATTTTGTTTTGTTTTTATTTTTTGGGACAGGGTCTTCCTGTGTAGTAAAGGCTGGATCTCAACTCATGGCAATTCTCTTGCCTCAGCCTCTTCAGCACTGGAATTACAGGAGTATGCTACTACATACAAAAAATAAGGTTTTCAAAGTGGTTTGAAATTTCACTCATCCACATGGCTGACAATGACAAACTGCGGTACAGGGTTTCAGGGTAAATCCTGAGGGGACTTAACTGACTTCGTCAGATACAAAAGTTACATTTCTTGTTACATAGGTCTTGCTTTACCTTGGTCTTAACATCCAGCAGAAAAGTATAAACATGAGGTATACAAAGTAAAGCTATATTAATAAGCTGAACTATAAAAGGCTCAAGTCAACAACTTCTGACATTGCCAGTCCTACAGACAACCCACTACTATGATGGACCACTGGACTATATTGGATTATTTTGCTGAATTCATGCACCTACAATATTAAATGGCAATGGAAGACCCATCTCTCATAAAACTAAACAAAAGAAGGGGATATAAAGGAATGACCATTTTGTATCTGTACATACAAAATAGGATAGATATACAGCTACTTTCTCTTAATTCAATGAGAAGAAAGATTTGTACTAATAGTGTTTGGACAGGATATCATGTCTACATCTTGTACTATGAATAACTACTATGAAGACACCAACATGCAATGTATTAATTATTGTAACTGTCCTACTAACCTGTTTTGAAACTGTCTCATTGCTATTTCTCTATAAAATTAATAATGAAAAAAGTTGACAACTCAGAGGGTATCGCTGCTACTATGGTAATATATATTCTTTTTTAAAGAGAAGAAAGATAAATCTGGCATATATTGTCCAAAAAAAACCAAAGTGGTTTGAAATTTCATTCATTTATTGTATCTCCATGAAATTTATCAAAAAGTTAACAATAAATAACAAATAAAATCCTGGTCCTTTCACATCAGGCCCTTCCATTTATTTTTACATTGTACAAGAGTCCATAGATTCTCCCTCAACATAGAACCCTTGCTATTGAAGCAGAATAGAATTGAGAAGACTGAAAATCTTTGATTAAAGATGCAAGACTGGAGGGTATGGTTCAATAAAAGATAGGGAAGTAAAGCCAAGAACCAAATGATAGCAGACCTACTACTCATATTTTTGGACAAATATGTAGATAACTTTATGCACGATGCCTGGAAAAAGTGATGAACTAAATAGGCAAAGGTTAGCCGGGCGTGGTGGCGCATGCCTGTAATCCCAGCACTCGGGAGGCTGAGGCAGGAGGATTGTTGTGAGTTCAAGACCAGCCTGAGCTACAAAGTGAGCTTAAGGCCAGCCTGAACTGCATAGTGAGACCCTGTCTCAAAAAGACAAAAATAAATAAATAAATAAATAAATAAATAGGCAAAGGTTGAAACTTGACCTTGAAAGCAATATGAGAGCTTCTGTGGTTTTCTTCAGATTAATTTGGAAAGAATGTGGGTTGTAGAGAGAAAGCTGAAGACACAGACCAGAAAGAGACCATCTTTTCCAGTAGAAGATAATGTATGTGGAGCTCAGCCACAGCCACTGAAGCAACAAGGACTCCTGTAGTATGCTGCGGAGAAAGAGAGGAATTATGTCAGATAAAATTCATCCCTGCCCTGCCTGGTTCCACCACCCCTATGCTCAGACAGAATGGACTACTCCCTATCTTCTGCTTCATTCTTCATACAGAAGTACAACACTCAAATTCAGCTATTTGAATAATCCCACTCCAAGCTCCCCTCAGCCATACAGAGAACTGTGTTGGAGGAAAGGACTACATCCTAAGGTCAGAGAATGAAAAGGGAAAAGGGAAAGTCAGAGTGTGGAATATTCTCACACTCATAAAATTAGACAGGTTCCTATTCTTACTTCCTTATTCTCTATATCCAGTCAAGCAGCAAGTGTTATTAATTCTTTTTTTATTTGTTGGTGTTGTTCTTCTTTGGTTTGTTTTCCTTTGCTTTGTTTGGATTGTGGGATGGCATCTTGCCATGTCACCCAGGCTGAGCTGAATTCATAATCTTCCCATTTCAGCCTCCTGAGTAACTGGAACTACAGTTGTGTGCCACCCTTCCTTGGCCCTAACAACACTTAATACATATCTCAAATTGTCTACCACCTGCCTCTATTCCTTGCTTATCCCCTCAACATCTCTTACTTGAATTCCTTATTTAAAAAAAAAAAACCTTTCCAAATACAGCCATTGTGAACTATCATACAAGTTATAGTCTGCCTGAAAATACCTAGGCTCAAGGAGTCAGGGCTGATGTGTAGTCCAACTCAGCTCTAAGAATGAGGGTCAAAGGGATGCAATTTGACAATCTGTACATACAGAAGGGGCTCACTGCTCTAATTTACAAGTTGTTTTCCTGATTAACACAAGAAATTGATGTGTGCAACCCAAGCTTTTTTCCAAGTATTTCTGATCCTGTCATTTGTCTTGTACTTGACATCAGTCCCTTGATGTCACTGATAATGCTCTTCAAATCTTTGCCCTGCTCATCTCTCCAATCTCAGATCTTCCAACTCCTCCCATCATGTCCAAGGTTCTATCCTCCCTGGACTACTGCTAGTCTCTGTATAACTCACAGGAGCTTTTGTCCAAGCCTGGGAGCTGCTTCTCATTCGTCATGAATGACCCCCTCCACTCTCCCTCAACTTGCACACCTGAATTTACCTGGGAAACTCATGCTCACACTTAGATCTTAGAATAGGTAAATAGGAAATAGGACTGGAAATCTCATTCAATGCAGCTATTGCTACTACAGGCTATACTTGTAAGTAAAATAAACCAGACCCACATGTGTAAATATCATATTGTGTCCCTAGTATAACAACCTGAAAGAAGAAATAAAACCTGAAAGACAAAATGGAAAGAAATGGAATTTAAGGATTAAACAATGAAAAACAGAGAAAGGAGAAAAGATAGGGGGAAAGGGAAAGGGAAAAACATGCAAGTATATATAAAGGATGGCTGAGGTGGTTGTACTAAGAATTTCCATCAGATTCTTGAAAATAGCAGTTAATGTGTAGAATTTTCACCTTGACTATGCTGATATCTGGGAACTAAGCAACTACATTGAGGACAGCAATGAGTAATATAAAAATCACGCTTGAATGTGTCATCTTGGTCTTCTAAATGTGTACCATTTCTAGTGTCATAATAATTATTACTATACTTTAAAATAAATTTTTAAAACAGGTAATGAAAGAAAAAAGAGAGAACAAAAAAGTAAGATTTCTTGAAGGTGAGCATTAATACTAAATCATATGTCCAACCTTCCATAACTACATCTGTTGCTCTGAGCAACAGATTTGATGATAAAAAGATAATACATCAACCACAGTTAATAAGCTATTCTTGTCTTGAAAATCTGTAGTATATGTATTGTTGTATGTTATCCTGATTCTGTCTTTCTGATTTTTGTTCTTGATTTTGTTTTTACTCTTAAAGTAAAATTATAATTAAAAAAAACAAAAAACTTGCAATGCAGTTCAGGCTGACCTTGAGCTCAATATGCAGCTCAGGCTGGTCTCTAACTCACAATGATCCTCCCACCGTGGCATCTCAAGTGCTGAGATTACAGGCCCCCATGTCTAGCGCATGAGTAACATGTTCTAACCATTCCAATCTCCTGCACCAAGTTGTTCTAACTTCATGTAACTCTTATCACTGATGTTCTCTTTAACTCTGTATCATAATTGTTATTTATTAATTTCCTTCCTGATGGTGAGATTAGTAAAGGTAAGAAATAATCCTCATAAGAGCCCTAAAGCCATTTACCATGCTTAGTAAATATTTATTCCATTAAAGCACAGGTTCTGTCTTCTCCTATGTATTAGCTGTAATGAATCAGTCCCAAAGTTAACAAAAGAACCACAAAAAGAAACAGCAACAAGATAATCATAGCATAAAATACAGGGAAGAAACACCTTTAGACTGAAATGCTGAATCATCCATCTCAATTAAGGGAAAAGTGTCTTCAATTAGATACTCATTGTTACAGAAAAAAAACAAACTGGTTTGACATTTCCTCTTGCTTAATCCCCCAGTTAGCTTTCCAACTATATCTTGCCTGAATTTTCACCTGTCTAATATAGCATTTCAATCTCTTTTTCTCCCATGACCCTTTTTATATCTGCCTCACACTTTATTCCTTCAAATTACCTTCAATGATGTGAAGGTCAGACTCACTCCAAAGCATCTGGAGAAGAGTTTGTTTCACACTGGAGAAATGTACTACCTCCCCACCCTACTGAATCATACATAAACCACTGCACTGACACCCTAGAATTCCCCACTCAAACCCAGAAGCCATTTTTTTCTTCAAAAATTGCTGATTCATTTACTTGTGTCAATGACTGACTCCTGAGAGAAGCCCTTCCTGTCAACATAATTTTAAACAGCAACCCAGTCACTGTATTTATATTTTCAAACATCCCTAGATATGTTTATCTCTAGGTGATATATTACTTTTTGTTTATTTGTTTATTTATTTAGTACAAGTCTCCCTATGCATCTAGGACTCATAGTGACCCTCCTGTCTCAGCCTCCCCAGCACTGGGATCACAGGCTTATGGGACCACATCCGGTTTCAGGGGCCTACACAGTGGACCTGGGGTTCGGGCCAGCACAGAATGACGTACCAGGAATCAAATTCAGATCCTTGCACTTGCCAGGCAGGCACTTAAGACCACTGAGTTATCTCCCTGGCCTGATATTTCAGGTTTTAATTAAATGTTAGAGTATTTATTCTCTTTTCCACTATAAGTCTCATATAGGTTCCATAAGAGCTGTGGTAAGCTTTGCTCAATTGTTGACCAAGAATTAGACCTAATTATAGTAAATTCTTGATAAACAGCTGTTGGACAAATGAAACGATAAGGCAGGCAAACCCCTACTTTAACGTTGCTGTTTTTATATAAGTCCATAGATTCATATATATCAAAGAGGATTATTTAAAATATTTATATTGCATGATATCTTAACATAGTTTTCTATACCTTTCTCTGGAGTTTAGTATTTGCAAACCTTGGTTTTACATATTTACTACATGAATTTACACAAATGAAACGTACCCATGTAATCAGAACAAATATTGTGAATCAATGTTACCAGCATCCCAGCTGCCCCCTTTTTGTCTCTTTCAACTGACATCCCCTATAAGGGAACCTGTACATTTGCTTTTAACAGCACAGTTTTGCCATAGTTCTTACTATGGAATTATCTAATATGTAGTACATTTTGCAACTGGATTCTTTCACTCAAATATATATGAGATATTGATCTTCCTCAATCCCGCCCACACCGGCCCAGTCCCAGAGACCTCCCGAGATAGTGTGGCCCATTCCAATAGCCTACTTGATCCTGCCCCGCCACCCAGCCAGAGACCAGCCTGAGACAGTGGCTGACTCCAGCAGCCTCCTGGATCCTGCCCCAAGCTCTCCCGGTGAGTGGGAATTTGCACGACTCACCAGGCTTCCCAGATCAGTGAGAGTGTGGTGAGTCTAAGGGAGAGCCTTTGGCTTCTTCCCATATGCACTACCCAGATCCCTGCCCCCAAGCCCTCCAAACCAGTGACCGGCCTGAAACCTCAGGACCCACTCACCAACACCTCCCCAGATCCCCTGCCCTAAAGCCTGCTGAATGAGTGGGAATTTCCCCGATTCCCTGGGCATCAAAGTACAGTGAGTGTAGAACTCCAGGCCCACCGTGCCTGAGAGACATTTCCCAGGGATTCCCTGCCCCCACACCCTCCATGGCCCAGTGAGAGCTACAGGTCCACTGCACCAGAGAAACATTTCCAGGTGATTGCCGGTCCCACCCACAGCCCCAAACACAGTGCAGGTCAGTCTGGAGCGAGAACTCCAAGCCTGCCA
>PVKA01025844.1:0-32491 GCA_004027165.1 Ctenomys sociabilis
TACAAGATAAACCCTGAGAAGACTTCAATGACCACATAGGAAATATAAAGTTCTTGTGTTGGTATATAAGTTTTGATCTACCTAGGTCTTAACCATCCAGCAGAAAAGCATAAATGTATAAAAATGAAGTATACATCGTGAGCCCATAATATTAAGCTGAGCTGTAAATGGATATGGTCGACAATTTCTTTGAATAACTTACTATGGTTGCAGAATGCTGGACTGTGTTGGATTGTGGTGTCGAGTTCAAGAACCTAAGGTAGTTGAATGTCAGTGGAGTGCCCACTTTTGACAGGTGTAGACAAAGGAAGGGTTGTAGAAAGAAAAAATCAGGATGTGTGTGTATAGACAGTACAGTTAGGATAGATAACGCTGTGCTTCTACATAATTCTATGAGAGACAAGATCTGCACTAATGGTGGTTGGACAGGATATTATGTCGGCTTTTAGTGCTGTGGTCATCCACTAGGTACATAATTATTGAATCTTTGATATAATTCAGCTATAAAAAAACCTGTAAATATAATTTCATGTATGCACCTTGTACAATACCAAAACGTTATGGAAACAGTTTGCAATGTATTAATTCATCGACTCTGTATGGTTAAGGTGTCTTGAAACTGTCTGATTGACATTTGTATTTTAATGAAATAAAAATAAATGGAAAAAAAAGAAAAAAAAAGATTAGGACAATTTTCAAATGTTTTGTTTTCCATTTATTTGCAATGTCAATATTTTGTTATGCCATATTCAATGTCCTTAAGATTCCCTATCGGGAGGAAGGGAAATAACTGCTTAGTATCTACTATTTCCTAAGGATTGCTGGAAAAAGTAACTTCTGGAGTGGGAAAATAAACTGCAGTCTTAAAACTTAAAAAAAAATAAAAATAAAAAATAAATAAATAAACATAGGTACACATATATCTCTATGATACAATGTATCCAAATTCTTTGGAAAAATTCCCAGTAGGGGGATAGCTGGCTTGAATGGGATTTCTAGTCCTACTCTTTTGAGGAGTCTCCACACTGACCTCCACAATGGTTGTACTAGTCTACATTCCCACCAGCAGTGGAGAAGTGTTCCCTTTTCCCCACAACCTCTCCAACTTTTGTTGTTGGTTGTTTTCCTTGTGATAGCCATTCTTTCTGGGGTCCATGTCTTTTTTAGAGGTAGTTATTAATTCTTTTTCTGCTGTGTTTCTTCCATGTTGGGTTTCCTCTGTATATTTCTGGACTTATTTCTGTATTTCAGATCCTATGACTTCAAAAAGTTCTTTTTTGATTTCAGAACTTATTTCTGCTTTGAGTTCCTCATAATCTTTCTGGTGTTGTTTCTTTGCTTCAGATGCTGTTAATTCATGTATTTCAGCTGGAATAGTGCTCTCTGCTCTTGTTCTGGGTGAGCATAGTTTTTGTACCCAATGTTTCTGGAATTCATTCTTTATTTCACATACTATGTATTCAGATATTTCTTTTTTATCTTGGGAAATTACTTCTCGTTTTATTTCCTCTATAGCTTTCTGCTGTTGTGCCTTTGCTGCTGTATCTGTTAATTCATTCATTGCAGCTGAGCTAGTGTCCTCTGCCCTTACTGGTGGACTCGAGGTCTGGGATTTCGTTTTTCCCCTTGTCTTTGTCATTTTGTATTGCACTGACCTTTGACCTTTGGTGTGGAGCTTTGTTGCAGCTATAACTTTAGCATGTTATGAGATTAATGTGCAAGTCTATTAAGTTTGAGATTATCCATGTATGCCTATCCTGGATCTAGCTGTTGTGTTCAGTTCCTTTTTTGCTGTAGCTCCTGTAGTTCCCCTCTGTTCAGGCGAGCACGAGCCGAACTGGGATGCAGAGCAAGTAATAAAAATTCCCCGTCTTAGCTGGTTTTGGAGCAAGGATCTGGAAAATTGCTGGGGTCAGCCCTCCTGTGTCAGGCAGGTCACTCTCTAGGTGGGCGGGCCTGGGCTTTCGTGGGTCTTCTGGGCTCACAAAAGGATAGTGTATGATCTTAATCACCAAGTAGGCTGTACTGAGTCGTCCATCTTGTGCTGGGTCCAGGTCTACAGGCCGGAACTGGGGAAGACTGGGAAACGTCCTTCCCGTGCAACGAGGCTGGAGCCCTCAGTCATAGACCAGGGTGTGCTGGGTTTTGTGCCATGGAGTGGGACCGGAGATTGCTAAGAAATGTCCTTCTGGCATGGAAGGCTTGGAGTTATCACTCCAAGCCCATCTGCAGTGGGTCTGGGCCTGTGGGGTGGGACCGGCAATCATCTTGAAATGTTTCTCTTGCACGGTGGGCCTGGAGCTCACACTGGGCCACAGGGTGTTGGGGTACAGGGAATCCTGTACCCCAATGTCTTTCTGGCACTGCGAGCCTTGAGTTCTACACTAACTGAACTGTGATGCCCAAGGAGTCTGGGAAATTCCCACTCACTCAGAGGGCTTTAGGGCAGGGGATCTGAGGAGGTGCTGGTGAGTGGGTCCTGAGTTTTCAGGCCAGTCACTGGCTTGGAGGGCTTGGGGGTAGGGATCCGGGTAGCATGCATGGGGGGAAGCCAATAGCTCTCCCTCACACTCACCACACACACACTGATCTTGGAATTCTGGTGAGTCGTGCAAATTCCCACTCACTGGGAGAGCTTGGGGCAGGATCCAGGAGGCTGCTGGAGTCAGCCCCTGTCTCAGGCCAGTCTTGGGCTGGGCAGGCATGGGCAGGATCGAGGAGGATGGCGGAGTCCCAGTGCTGTCTCTGATGGTCTCTGCACTGGGCCGGCATGTGCGGGGCTAACCTATTTATAATTAATTACATGTTAATAAAATTGTAATTGAATTACTATAATTTCATTTTGCCAAAATTATATTTCAGTGAGCCATGTTTTTGTAAGACATTTATTTGTTTATTCAAAGTATTAATCTGTGCACCATTTTTCATAGACATGAGCAGGTTTTCCTTTCTAATTTGAGCTGAACAAGTTTTCTACTTTTCTTTTATTCTTCTTGCATTGTTTAACCATTTTTTCTTAATATGACTTAAGATAAAGACTAAAAAGCATGCTTTATCTGGGTTACCAGTTGGTCCAGTGATATGAGAATTTGTATACTCATAAGTCATTGAATCTTTAAAACAATAATATATATATCCTTTAGGGTTGGAAAGAGTATCAGACAGAACTGCAATTGGTGAATACAGGAGCAGTCAACCCTTGATCGTTAATAAGGAATGCCCAAAGATCTCCACAGTCTTGTGAGACACCACCAATAATTTGGTCATGGTCAAAAGATATGGTTTTCCAGAAAAAAGTCAGTTAAGCTTTTCTTTAAAAAGATGCTCTTGGTAAAAAACTAAATTACAAATCAAAGGTTTTGAATCTTAGTATTACAATTTAGGGTTGTTAATTGCAAGATATGCTGAATGTATTCATGATTGCAGACGTACCTATCTTCCAAACTGTAAAACAAGGATTGCTTACAGTGATTAGACTTTTCTTTCAGGTTTAAGGCTCTTCTTTTAACAAAAATCTTGTGCTATACATCCCTTTAAAGCATAAGAAATTACACAAAATCTTCTTATGTGTTAGAGAAGATTGGTTTAAAGGTTTTTGCTACATCAAAATAAAAATTTGGGTGCTTTAAAAAATGTTACAATTCATGTTACAATGTTGTGTATGGTTTTGATATCTAAATTTATGCACAAAAGTGTGTAGCTGTTATGAGTTAGCATTCGATATGGATGTAAATATTAGAATAACCATAATTTTCAGAAAATAAGTGTTCCAACTTATGTTCTAAGGTTTTTGTTATTGAAATAAGAAAGCTATTTTAAGCTTACAGCTTCATTTATGTTGCAAAGACATTGGTCTTCTCTTCTGGATGTTTTAAAACTGATATTTTGAGGCCAAAAATTAGAGAGATAGAGTAAGAGGACAGCCAAAATTTTGGCCCTAGCCCTGTAAGTTCAGTGAAGACCCAGGACACAAGCGAACATCTACTGTGACATCACATATTTTGTTTCTTTCTTTCTTTTTCTTTTCTTTCCCTCACTCTTTGTTTGGTTGAGTTTCTGATTTGATGATCAAGGAAATTATGGGACAAAGAACAAAATGATTCAATGATGTATAGTTCACCTAAGGAGAGTCACCAGAAATAAAAAGAAAAATCTCACAAGCTTTCACAGAAAGCAACTTGGTCAAGCCATGACCATGGCCTATCCAAAGGGCTGACACTGAGAAAACACTGTTTTGTTCCAAGGCGAATCCTAAGGACACTTAACTGACCATAACAGATGCAAAAAATTAATGCATTCATATCTTTCTTTAACTTTGTCTTCAACATCTATATGAATAAGTTCACTCAAAAAGAAAAGTGTTTAGGAATGAGAAAGCCTTCTACAGAGTCCTCCAAACACAGCTTCTCCAACTTCAACTGAACACCCATCACTTACACTACAAATCAGAAAAGAGTATCATGTAGGGAGCAACTGAAGCTGGAAATATTTCACTTACAGGAAAAACATCTCATCTGAGACAATGCCAGTCATTAGTCACTCTCTGACCCTGTCTCTTGTAATACTTTGGCAAAAGTATAAATAAACAGCACTGTGTTGTTTTCTATTTCTTCTTCTCTCTCAGGAGAGAGGGCTCCACCAGACTTAAGCCTCATTCTTTCATCTTTATTTCCTGAATACCACCACCATTTTTCCCATGGCCAGTGAAAGCTGTTCATGTTGCAAAAGTGTTGTTGATCTCTAGAACTCTGAGTGATAAAATTAATACAATATTGTTTAGGGAAACAAGAATTACTTTCACAGATGCAGTTATGAAGAAGCAATGATGATCCTTCTCAGAACTTATCATCAGGGCCAGCCAGATAGCTCAGTGGACTAAAGCACCTGCTTAGGCAATCTCAGGGACTGTGGTTTGATCCCCAGCACAACATGCAGTGACAGAGAAATCCCTGGGGTGCACTGAGATAGCGATTGAGATTGGGCATGGTGGTGCTCACTTGTAATCCCAGTGCTTGGGAAGAAGAAAACTGAAAGATCATGAGTCTTATCTGTGCAGTGAGACATTGTAGACCCTATAGTAAATATATAAAATAAAACTTTGAAAAGGAACTTATCCTCAAAACCTACTTTAGCATCTAGGCCTATAACCTGCTTATGTCTCAGAACACACTTACGAGTTGTAGTACTCTTTGTGTCCCAATAGAAGTCATAAAAAATGGGTTCACTTTTCTAATTATTGCTAGCAGGGATGGGAAGATAGCTCAATGGTCTAAGCACCTGGCTGGCAAAGGCAAAACCTGGGTTTGATTGTTAGTATCACATGCCACGCTAACCCTCCTCGAGTCAACCAACAAATCCTGGCATGGTGGTGTATACCTGTAATCCCATCACTCAGGGAGACTGAGACAGGAGAAGCACTATGAGTCCAAGCTGTGTACTGATATCCTGTAACCAAATAAAGAAATAAAGGATTTTTAACAATTTAACAAAAAATATTACTAGCACAGTTTGTGGTAACAAGTATGACAATTTTAAGTGTAAGAGGCAATGGATAATGAACAAAATCAAATATGACCAAAGTCCTTGATATGGTTCTGTTAGTTAAACATTGTTGACATTACTGTCACATATCATGGAGCTGAGAAAAGTTTTAAATAGTGTATTTATTTTGCTGACCAATATCTGTATCCAAAAATACTTCTCTGTGAATAAGTGGGAGGACGTTTGCTATTATGTTTGTTACTGTTGATGAGGATATTTGAAGGCCAGAGTGATGTGAATGCTAGAAAGGATGACAACAAAAATGCTTCCTAAATGCTGTGAAGGTTCACAAAATGTCCCCTTTACTACACTTTAGAGAAAAGTTTCATGAGAGGAACACCAGGATCCTTAAAATTCTCCAGCATTGGTCTCTGTGTGTCAGATTTTGCCAAAAGGTTATAGTAATTTAAAAGAGAAAATGCAATTGATGTAAATGAGAAAAGGTGTCAGGTGCCACGTTGCAGTTCTTATTATCAAAGTAATGGTGGGACTACTGACTGTAATGTAAAGCAACACCAAAGCAATGTTGAAATGTTCTGAGACATGCAGACCTGTGGCACTGGCTAATCAATCATGCTGCCTTCAGAAATTAAATTGTTTGTGTGGTTATTAAGCTTTTATTAGATTTGTAGAAGCAGAAAAACTTCTAGGCAAATGTACAAGAATCTGCCTTAAACTCTAAACACAGAATCATTGCTAGTCAATGAATTCTCATACTTCAATCCATTTACATAACCATCAGTCCCAAACTAAAATTGTATGCCTGTCTCTTGAGGGAGGACATTATTGCTAACAGAATGCCTTGTCCCTAGTCCTACTTTCATCCTCAAATAGAAACATATGACCTTATTCCCAAAGTAATGTTACACTGAGACAGAAAGTGATCAGAGACTTTTCAAGAATAATGAATAGTTGTTGTACATTAACACTGATTTTAGGAGATTTAAAACATTTCATTGGACATCTAATAATGGATTGTAAGAAACTCAAGTGTACAATGAACTTCTAGCTACGACTGACTCCAAGCAAGAATACTATGCCCACAATGGGTGCCATGGTTATGTCCCTAGGTAGTGAGTGTATGGGTTGGGCTGTGTGATTAGTAATTGCCATAATCCCAACATTGATTTCCAGACCCTGGAGTGAGGTCAGTTTTGGAGGAATGCCAAGATGGAAGCTCCTTCCATCTATAAAAAAGACATAAAGGCAGTACCTCAGCCTTATTATGATGGCCTAAAAGGACAAAAATATTAGTTTTACTGCTGGGCATCTGTACATTTCCTTTAGTGTTTGCTTTCTTTTTTCATTAATTTTACTGAGAAAAAAAATAGCAATGAGACAGCTCTATCTTTTTTACTGCTTTCAATATTCTTTAATTTTCTCTCCTCTCCCCTAATTATTTTCCCCAGAGTAAGGCCCCCACTTCACTTTTAATTCATGCATGCTCTTCTCTTTGACTTATTTGCTTCTCCTCTTTACTTGCTGTGTACTTTTTTCTCCACGATGTGTTTCCCATTCCAGCTTTCCTATCACTGTATTCTTGCAAATCTACAAGCATGCCTTCTTTGCCCTTGGTGATCTCCCCATTTGAACTATTCTCCTCTCTTTGCTCTTTTCTCGTGACCTTCTTTATGAACTCCTGATTTCCCTTCTTCTGTACACAGTTTTTCCTACTGGAACCTCACTATCGTGTCAAATGTTATTATTT
Source organism: Ctenomys sociabilis (assembly GCA_004027165.1). Classification (NCBI taxonomy): domain Eukaryota; kingdom Metazoa; phylum Chordata; class Mammalia; order Rodentia; family Ctenomyidae; genus Ctenomys; species Ctenomys sociabilis. The sequence continues at coordinate 7,250 of PVKA01025844.1, forward strand.
GATTTATTTATCCTCATTTTTTGACATATTCTTTCCCTAAAATTTCTTCCTAATTACATTTTTTCTCAAACCCTTTTGAAGTTGCAGATATCCTTGTTTCTCACTGTTCGCTTATTTTATTGGCTCTTCAATGATTTCTCTCTCCCCCCCCTGCCACGTATGAACAAACACCATCTTTCTCCTTGTTATTCTATCTTCCCACATTCATTTACAATGCCACTTTTCCTTTCTTTTTTCTGTTTTTTCTCTCAATTCCTAGATTCTGGATTTGATCTCATGTGTGTCTCTTTCTCTCTGATGTTCCCTCTCTCACTCCCCCATCATCTTCTTTCTTCCTCTTCAGCTACTCTCCTAATTTCCACCCACTTTTTTCCTTCTGACTCCTGTTCTGCCTTTTCCTATACCCCATGTTCTTTGACAATTGTCATCTCCCTATCAGTCCCATGCTTTTGTCTGTGATATACCTCTATTCCCATCCTAGTTTTCTCCCATTGTCCTTCAGATATCACACTGGATTTACATTTTACCTCACAGAAGATCTCCAAAAACTATGATCTCAGATTATATTTAACAGAAATACAAATGAAGCTCAATAATAAAAACAATGTTTAATGAGGTCCTTGATATAAAAAGTGAAGTATATTATCTCTCCATCAGTTTCAGGATCATTTGTCTTCAAGGAATAAAATCTCTGTTGATTCTTTCCTGGGAAATGTAGGATCTGACTGTCCTGTGTACATCAATGCTGAGGTCAAATTTAGCCACACAGATTTTATAAACATATGTAAACACATATATATATGCGCAGGAGCAATAAAGAAGATATGTTTGTACAGGGCACTTATTACTTATATTTCCATGGAAACAGAGTCAAGCACAGAAGAAATACACAATTTATGATTAAGGTGGCATTGGTACTCAATAAACAAATCATATTGCATACATTATACTACATTTGACTTAATTTTAAACAGCACTACGTACACATGAAATAATAGTTATAATAAAGATTTAATAAACACATTCTCTAATATGAGTAGCTTACTCAACATGTTATTAATGAAAATGTAAAGTTTTATTAAGGCTAAACCATGCTTCAATTTTTATTATAAAATTTATTATACAAAATTTCAATGCCAAGATATAATTTTCCCTAGTGGTCATCTACTTCCAAAGAATTCTGTTCAATGTTTGATTATTATTTTACAGAAACAGAAGATCTAAGAAATTTGTGACTTATCCAGGTCACAAACCAAGTGACATAACTAAATTTTTATGTGATCCCAAATCTACTGGTTTACTTCATGCTACTTCTGTGATTAACTACAGCAACACTTATAGATTTTTATTTTATTTTCTAAATATTTTTCAATAAAATGAAGCTTATGATGAAAAAAGATACAAATAAATATGTTGACACTGTAAAGAACAATGTAAATTTATAAAACATAATTGCGGTATCAAGATTATATATATATATATATATATATATATATATATATATATATATATATATCAAGAGATGCAGCTAAAAACTTGAGATAACTTTAGAAGATTTATAAAAGTTTAACAAATTGATTTATCAAAATAAAAAGGCATAAAATAAATTCAACAAAGATATATTTTTATGAATTAATCCTGTTTAGGTAAATCTGTAAAAATCTCAGTACTGACCTATCTTGTTTCTGGGCTTCCAAAAAAAGTATTTTGGCATCTCCCCTGGGCCTCTTGAGTGCTTCTATTACTCAGATTTTTGCACACATGTGCAGCTGGATTCCAAGGACCATTCTCTCCTGCCTTCTCAGCACAGACTTCTAGAAAATTCAGGGAATCTCGGAGTACAACCAGTGCAGAAAAACAGGCTTTCTAGGCGCTTGAAGAATGGAAAAAGCTATGCTAGAACTCAGACAAGCTTGGGAGCTCTTTCCTAAAGACTTGGATCACATGTAGTAAGCATAGACAGCAGGGACACCCATAGGTACCCTGTACAAAAGCCTTCAGACACTTCCTGGAAAAAGACATTTAAGACTCTCAAGAGAAAATTCAGCAACAATTTTAACTCACAAGATCAAGTTATCATGTTTCAGTAATTACAAAAGACTTTTCCTACTTATTCAGAGGCAACATAGCACCCATCCAACAGTGTATTTTGAACATTTTTGTTCGAAATCTTTGTTTCTGAGACAGGGACAAAGTTCCTGAGGAGGTGGTGGAGATGCTCATGGACTTCTATGAGCACTAAAGAGGAAACGAGTGCAGTGGGCTTCAAGAGTACAACCTCTGAGAAGCAAAAAGAACAAAAGATGTATAGAAAATCTTATTGTTCAAATCTGAATGAGGAGATATTCAGTAACAAAATAAACATTTGAATTATTTGCTCTGCATTTTCAGAAGCTTTAGTGGTGGGCTCCATCTGCAGTTCAATACCGAAAAGTGGGAAGTGCACATGTTTCTCTTGTTGTGATTCTACAGCTCTGGCTCTGTATTTCTTGCACAGCAGATGCATCTGATTCTGGATACACTATGACCCTGGCTCAGGAGCAAGAATGGGCAGATAGCTGGGAAACATCCATTTATGAAGGCTCCTAGAGTGTGCAAGAATGAGCTTTGCTTTCCAGAAAATGTCAGATACATTTGCATGATAGCAGAAGGGATGTAGAAACACACAAAGACACTCACAAGTACAAGGACACTGTGAGTGGCTCTGATCTCAGGAGAGGATCTGGAGGATCTATTAGTCCTGTAGATGTGTTGGACCCGGTGTTTGTGCCTGTACAGGATGCAAACTATGGAGCCACTGGCGAAGAGCATGAGCCCCATACACAGAATATCGCTAATGGAGATCATTGCTATACTCAAGGAATATAACCCTCTAATAGGATGCATATCAGAGCAATACACAAAGTCTATTTTATCTGTGACGTTTCTGGCATTCAAGGTGCTAGTTATACTCACAGCAAAACTTAAACTCATCAACAACTGCAGCACCCAGCACAAAGCAGTCAAAGTATATGTGTACTTGGAAACTTTCCCTTTAAACTGTCCCCACTTTGAGTCTATGGGGCTGATGATGATGGCCTGGAATACACTCAGGAGGCAGGTGCTTCCAAAAGATACACCTCTGCTCAAGACATGAGCATAGAAAACTAATTTGCATCCAAAATCATTGAGGAAATTCTCCAAACCAAATCTTGCCAAGGTCTCTGGGATTCCTTTAGAGAGAATAACCAAGAAGTTAGCTACAGTCTGGTGCCTGAGAATCAAGTCTGTGGACCTTGCCTTACATCCACTGAGGTTAAGAAATATGTCGTGGCTTAAGAGAGAGAAATTCCCCACAGTTCCAAAGACCAACAGTACAAGAAAAGCTGTGCCAATTTTAATATCCACAGAGGGCATATTTTCATACGTTAAATATTCATTCTTGTAAATGTAACTTCCTACAGAAAGATAAGTTCTATTGTTTCATGTAAAGTTACACATGAGACTCTGCCTTTACCATAATTTTCCCTAGCAGCTTACTTCTAATGTATATTTCCCTTGCTGACATAGTAACTTAATAATTTCAGTTTCATGTGCTTATTAAATAGTTTTACATTATCTAGATCACTGTTTGATCATATTTCATACTTTCACTACTTTAACACCAAGTTTTATGTGCTTTAGATACTAGTTGAGTTTTTACACTCCTAGAAGTTTTAGTCAGCAAGATATTCATGATTTCCGAACAACCTGATAGGTGTTGGTTTCATTTCAGAGTATCTTAGTGTCTCAACGTATGACATTAGTTTTACACTTTGTTTATCTTTTGCCCTTCTTTATGATATTCAAATAATACATGTGTGTTTTTTTACATTAACTCATTTCATTTCATGCATAGGAATAAATAAATTGTCCATTGTGATCAACATTTTATTTTACAATAACAGTGTACAAATAAAACTTTTGATGAAATCTGTTTATATTTCCTCTATGTGGGATTAATTGCAAATGAAGAAATTTAATAAAGAAATAAAACATGCATTTTGTTTTATGTGTTATTGACTACTGAATTATATATAACACATAAGTGAATTTCTACAACATTGGGTTTTAATATGTGCGTGCACTTCAAGTGCTAAGGTATTTAGGGAATAATCTAAGCAATCTAAGTATCCATTGCACTTGGTCTTATTGTTTATCAAAATATTAAAAACACTATACATTGTGTGACATTTAAGAGATATTGAAATTGAAGCAACAATATCAAATGTAAATGAAAGCCATTGCAGTGAATGTATGAGGCTAAATGAAAGGTGGGAATGACATTTTTTAGCATATTTTAGGCTAAAATATTACTAATTTGATATTCTTTCATTCAATGGGTGTTTAGACTATTTTCAAATTCTCCTTTAAGGTCAACAAGTAAAGTACCCCCCATACCAAATGATTTCAACGATTTCTCCATACAGTTAGAGTTACCATTCAATGGATACATCATGCCTGATTCAGCAGGAAATAAAGTCATAATTGTATGTAAATTAAGGCAGATGTGAAGGTCAAATGTCACTTAGCTTGGCTGCTGTGAGAAAATAAAAATATAAATAAAGACCAGAATAAAAGAGGCATTTCAAGAAACAAGGGGATAAACACTCTATTGTGGGAAATGGATGAGGCGCAAGAAGGAAAAGGATGAGATGAATGCAACAAAAATAATCAAGATAAAATAGGTACATGCACCAATAACACAGTTTAAATACACACAATGTACCATTACAAGTTGTAGTGAAAACAAAAAATTCTCTGTGACTTTTCTGTGGCATCTTCAAGGACGAAATGATTTCCATGTTAGTGTCCCACGCATCAGGCAACTCACATTTCATTCTTCTTTGCATGCAGCTGCAGCAATCACAACCAGCAGCACTCAACACAGCATAGTGAAAGGTTCGGTCCCAAGTCTCCCTTCAAGACTCTCCACGCATTTCCACCTTTACACAGAGCTCAGGAAAATCTCTCTCTGTTTAAAAGACACAAAATGGGGGAGGAAGCGAGCGGCGGAATGGCTGAGTAGAATAAGTGCTTCCCTGGCAAGCGCAAGGGCCTGAGTTCAATCCTGGTTCTGCAAAATAAAAGGCACAAGGTCTTCACAGGAACATAGTTCCAGTACCCTTATGTCTTGCATCTGCTTTGATTATTAGAGACTAAAACACCCCTAAGTCTCCTTTGTGAAAACAGAATGATGAAATCAGGGTGACAGCTTTATGGGTGTCAGTGCCTAGGAAAGAGAGAGGACTAGACACAGGGATAAGTGTTGATTATGCTGTAACTTCCCCTTCCCACAGGGTATAATTTATAGTGGCATGGGGTGAACAAAATTGTATATCTAAACACTCTTCTTAATTCAAAATTCCCAGACACAATTAGAAATCCCTTGTTTGTGATGAGCACCTAACAGAGGAGCTTGGAGTAAAGTTGCTCACTTTCCATCTCTGCTCAGATGATGTTCCACAATGAGGCGGGGTGCGTGGAGCCCTGTGCCTTCAAGGAAAAACAAGAGAGTACTTGGGTCCCACTGGATCCTGCAACACTGTGAGAGGCTGTCACAAAACCACTTTGACTACTTTTGAAATCTTCTAACCTGCTCTAGTAAGGGTGTTCTGATGAAACATGTGGAGATTCCCCAGAGTGGACTAAGGAAGAGTGGATAGAGTAGCAACATCTGAGATTGAGAAAAGAACTGAAATTAAAATCATTAGAGACCAGGTGTTTCAACTCTGAAAAGATTAATTGTAAGGTTACTTGAAATGAGAGTTCAACTCAAAAACCATCTTAGAGGCTCACATTCTCTGAAACGCTTAGTATCTTACTGAAAAGTCAGAAAATCCAGTTCACTGTGGAATGTAATAAATAAATCAACTGTTCCCAAACCCCATTTTATGCATAGATAGATGATAGATAGATAGATAGATGTACATGAACCTACTACCTACATATATGAACATGTACACTGATTGTTAATATTTTAAATTACCATAACTTATCTCAGTGTAAAGTGTTTCTGTTGTACATATTTTCCTGTAAATATATTTCTTTCTATCATATTAGTGATTCATACTAACATCAATCTAGCAATAAGCAATAATTTAAAGAAATAGTATTTTAACATACTATTGAATATTCATTATTAATTTTCTTTTATTTAAGAAATATCTATAAAAATGGAATATTACTACAATTATAATGACACTGATACCTCAGTTACCAAATTCAGTTCGCATCATATTTGTGTTTGAACACTGAAAAGTTTGAAAACTGATCACATTTTTCTAACAAGAAAAGTGAAAGACCAAACAATTTGCTCTACAACATCTGAGGTTTAGAAAAGAGCTGAAATTAAAACCATTAGAGACCCTTTTTGGAATAAAAGGCCCAAGAGTTGTGTTCATATATGTATTTTGGCTGGATTTTAAGAACTTTAACTAACAATGTTTCTTTTCTTTAACTCTATTGTGATTTTCACCGTTTTGCTCTTTGCTTTCTTGCCAAATATCACTAACTTTCTCCAAATTAATGATGTACTGGATTTCTGAATGTTAGTCATCTTGTTACACCCAGCTGAACTGAACTAGCATTATGCTGAGTGTGGAATGCCTACCTAAGCATTTTTGTGAGCAGAATAAAAGGCAGAACTACAGCATCTGTCAGAATGCTGTTAGGGATGATTGGAGAAGCTGTTAGAGCTGTTAGAAGCCATTGGTTCTCCTGGTTGTTCTAGTGGGTGACATGTTAGCTTTCCTGGTGATCTTTGATGTTCTTGTCAACGAGGAGCTTGGGAACTTTGTTGTCACTGAGAATGGCTACACTTAATTTTGGAGGAGCTCTGGTCCTCAGCTTGAACATAGCTTCCCGGCTCTGAAGCATACAGATGCTATACTGCTCAGATTTATGGAGAAGCTTGCTGTGTTGGCTTTCTTAATGTAAATTCAGCTTTCCTCATCTCTAGAGGAAAACAGGACCTCACTGTGGCTGAGGATGGCAGTGGTGTCTTTGGGAGAGCTCTGGTGCTTACCCAGAGCATTTTTCCTGGCTTCAGTTCAGATACCTCAGTCTGCTAGCACAGATCCTACATCCTGCTCCCAAAGACTTTCTAGCTTCCACCTCTGACCTTTCAGCCTTTCCAGAATAGATCAATGAAATGTGCCTGCATGAGACATTGTCATGGGCTCTTGGCCTCCAATTGGACTTGTAAGAACCATTTTTATGAGCTTTTGGTTCAGCAGAACTCATGAAGGATATTAGGATCCAAGCCCTCAGTAAGAGACTTTTGTTTTTAGTGTGTGTTCAAATACATGTACTTCTTGTATATGATTCTTTAGATGATTTCTAATGAAATGTGTACTGTATTATATTGTTCCCACTGCAAAAACCCCAAACCATAACACATGGTTATGATATCTCAAGCAATAAAATACACACTGTATGCTACTGAGACAAGATCAGTGCTTGGACTGAGTCATCACTAGTGTGTGTGCAGAGTTGACTCACTCTGCACAAGCACAAGAGCAAGATTTTTCAACACAGACTGCCAATGTATTATCAATAAAGTTATGAACACAGTGATTTATTTTGAACATTCTGTTCAATTAGTGGGAAATTTTGGTTTGGAACCATTTAACAACTGAGATGTCGCTGTATTTAATAAGAAGGTTTGAAAAACAAAAAGTGAGACATTGTAGGAACATTGAGCACCAGTTATCATACCTACAATAGCATGAGTAGAGATAAGCGCATAGTTCCAGCCTTTCTGCGAGGTCAAATCTCATCTTTGATGACATTAAAAATATCTGTATAGGGGTTGGGCAGATGGCTCAATGGAATAAGCACTTCCTGGGCAAGCGCAAGGGCCTGAGTTCAATCCCTGGTTCCACAAAAAATACAATAGCCATATAACCTCATTTATAGTAAGTTATCTGCATAAAAGGAAATAATTGCTAGGGCCTAACAAATCCTTCTGTATTCATTAGAATATATAACATGAAATATAAGTTTTCAAACAGAATTTCACACTTTAAACATTTGTGTTAAATCTCAAGCAGAAGCAGAATGGCCTCAATGGTGTGAAATTTGTAATAAAATCTTTTTTTTTCTTGAAGGTTCTCATTGGACTCCCATGGTATTTCTTACAATTTTTCCATTTTATCTTTCTTCCCTATATAGATGAAAGACCAACAGATTTGTTTCTCAGACACCAGAATTGCCATATCCTTAGTCAATCACCCAAGAGGAGTCTGAAACCTTGTTAAGATTTGGAGTAAAAACTTCAGTGGTTGTGTTGGCAGGTGTTTCCTGATCATTACAGGTGGTCAGTAGCATGACCCTGGGCAACACTTTCCTCTCAAATTTCTTCCAGACAATTGCCATTAGCCCCAGAGACACCATCTTTGACTTCTCTGACAAAAAGCACCCAATTCTGAATATAGTCTATGTTTATGACTGATAAAAAGAGCAACTACAAAAGCATTACAGATCCCATAGATTTTCAATGCTGTTTACCCATGTTCCTGAGAAACAGAGAAATACAGATTCTGAAAGACTGATATTTTCCATAACACCTTGTGGTAGGGGAAAATGATCTGGCCAGAGTCTCTAAGGTTTGCATTCCTGACATGTACAAGCACCTGGTCTACTATGTCTAAGCACAGACACCTCATCAAGACACAGCCTGAGACCAGAGACTCTCAAAACATCTTCACCAGATGATCACCCTCATATCCTTCCTTATTTTGTTTCTCACTTTTCGTTTTTCTTTTGTTTTCATTTGGAAAGCTGTTTGGTGCTGATCAATAGTTCTGCATAATTCACTGCTTGTTTTCTTCCAATGTTTCCATTTATGTTCAAGAGTCATGAATGCAGTGAATCAGGCTCACCTGCAAGAAATGTGCAGGTTTCTTAGTTTCTCAGGTGTGTGTCATTAGTACTCTCATAAGTCTTTCAAAAGCAGTGCTTAATTTTACCTACTGATATTCAACTGGATTCAAAATGGGGATGATGCAACCCAGTCCACCATAAATGATATAGGTGTCAAGAATTTATACAATGCTGTGATTCATTAACTTCTCTGCAGTTATTCTGATAAACTCTGATGCTCTCTGAGGAAAGAGAAAATTTCAACTCTGAGTGCTATGCATCAAAAATTTCAGATGAGTCACAGCCATTGCTTGACCAACTTGCTGTCTGTGAAAGCCTGAGAGATTGTTTCTCTCCATGTCACTCTCCTTAGACACACTCTACATCATCTATCACTTTCCACTGTGGCCCCATAATCTCCTTGGTCAGAAAATTTGGGACGCCACTGAGATACTGATGTCACAGTACAGGTTCTATTATGTCTTGAGTTATCACTGTCCTTGAGAGCTAGGGTAAAAATGTTGGCTGTCCAAGCAGCCCTTCTTTTTACTAATTTTAACCCTCCACAACAGAAGCTTAGTGATATTATTACTGTATAACATAGGCTGACACTGACAAAGGATCAAGGTATGAAGGTTAATCCTGAGGGGATTTCATGGACATTCTCAGGTACAAGAGTTACATTTATTGTTATATAGGTCTTCCTTTATCTTGGTCTTAGCCATCCAGCAGAAAAGGATAAAAAGTAAAGCCACATTATCCTGCCGAGCTGTAAAAAAGCTCAAGTCAGCAACTTCTGAATTACTAGTCCTACGGAAAACCGACTACGATTATGGACTACGAGACTACAGTGGAATAGTTTGCTGAACTCATGAACCTACAATATTTAAATAGCAATGTATGGGGCTGGGGAGATGGCTCAGTGGAATAAGTGCTTCCCTGGCAAGCACAATGGCCTGAGTTCAATCCCCGGTTCCACAAAAAAAAAATAAATAAATAAATAAATAAATAAATAAATAAATAAATAGCAATGTAATACCCACCTCTGACAAACTAAACTAAAACATGGAATACAAATGAAAGACCATTTTGTATCTCTATGTATTAAATAGTTAGGATAGATATACAGCTACATTGTCTTAATTCAGTGCGAAGAAACATTTATATTAATAGTGTTTGGATAGGATATAATGTCTACATCTTGTACTATGAATTACCACTACAAAGAAAACAATATGCAGCAACTCTCAGGACCCCCAATCCAGCCCAGCTGGCCCAGCCAGTGACTGGGAGAGCATCCAGTTTCCTGAACTCGTCGGACCCCTCCAGACTAAAACTCAGGCACCCTCATGACTGACACTCTCTACCATGCCCTCAGGAACCCTGCAACCCCCCCCAGAGCCCACGGCCCTAAGCCCACCGAATGAGTGACAAGTACAACGACTCTCTTGAGACCCCCAGATTGAGCCCAAGCCCAGAACCGGCTAGTGTGTGGGAGTCCTGGCCCAGGGGCATAACAGAGGGGCACCACAGGTTCACTGTTATGCCAGAGAGGTACAACAGGTTCACCCCTAAGGGTTGTAGAGGGAATGACCTGAACACAAAAGCTAGAACCAGGCAAGGCATAACTGGATATATACAAACTTAATAGATCTGCGCCCAAATCATAACGAGCTAAGATTATAACTGAACCAAAGTTCCACACCAAAGATCAGAGGTCAGTGCTATACAGAATGACAAAGACAAAGAGGAAAATGCAATCTCAGGCCTCAAGCCCACCAAGAACAAGTGCTCAGCTGAAATATATGAATTAAGAGCATAGCAAGCAAACAAGCAACAGCAGAAAGGTATACAGGAACTCAGAGCAGAATTAATTTCTGAAATAAACAAAGAAATCTCTGAAATAATAGCATCTGAAGAATGAAATATGGAAATATATGCAGGAAAACCAATCTAAAAAAATCTGCACTAAAAGAATTAATAACTGTCTCTAAAGAAGACATTGATTAAAAAATAGAGATTAGAAATATGATGGCTTCCTTGCATGAGCAATACAGGAAAAAAATAGATCGGATGAAGCAGAGTCAAAGAGACATAGAAGTACTTCAAATCTCAATTACAAGTCTGCAAAACTGTCTCAGTGAAAATGAAGACAGAGTTTCAGATCTTGAAGATGCTGGTGCAGCTACAGAGAAGATGAGAAAGAATTTATTAAAAACAACCACAATGCAAGAAAAAATAATTCATCACCTTCAAGATGATGCAAAGATAAACAATGTAGAATAATATGCATCAATGAGAAAGAGAGTCAACACAAATGATATAAGAATATGGGCAAAAATGATAGCAGAAAACTTTCCAAATATGAGGGAAAAATATGAAATTCAGGTAACTATACAGAATACCAAATAACTTCAACAAAAATAAAAACAAACTGAGACAAATAATAGTCAAGATCCCAGAAATCCAGCACAAGAATAACATACTGAAAGCTGCTAGAGAAAAGAAGCAGACCACGTTCAAAGGAAAATCTATCAGAATTACAGCCGAATACTCTGCAAAAACCACGAAGGTAAGAGGAGCATGCAGCAAAGTACTTCAAGTCCTCTATGAAAAAATTCCATCCCAGACTACTTACTATACACTGCAAAAGTCTCTTTCAAGTTTGATGGAAAAGTGAAATATTTCCACAACAAAGAACAACTAAAGAATTTCCCGAAGACAATACCAACACTACACAGGCTACTGAAAGGTATTCTAGAGAGAGACCACAGTGACCAGAGCTACACGAATGAGAATGGAAGGAACCCATTCAAAAGGCAAACAATTAAACAAAGGACAAACAGTAATAAAGAGCAGCAGGTAAATATCATGACAATCATAAGTCAACACATTTAAATTATAACCATCAATGTAAATGCACTCATTTCACCAATTAAGAGAAATAGGCTAGGAAACAAAACCCAACAATATGCTGTATACAAGAAACACACCTAACTAACACAGAAATCCATAGGCTGAAAATCAAAGGATGTAAAACAATACTACATGCCTCAGGACATCAGAAAAAAGCAGGGATCACAATCCTATTTTCAGTCAGTCTCTACTTCAAACCAAGAATGATGAAAACAAGTAAAGAAGGCCACTATATACGAGTTAGGGGGAAAATTCAACAGGAAAAGGTAACGATCATAAATATGTATTCCCCCAAATGAAGGAGCACCCAACTATGTAACACAAACCAAGATCTAATATACAAGACCACAATCTTAACAGCAGAAATTAACATACCCTTATCTCAAAAAGATAGATCAAACAGACAAAAAAATTAGCAAAGAGTTACCAGAACTGAAGCAAAGCTCATAACAAATGGACCTGGTGGACATATACAGAGTCTTCTAACCAACCACAGCAGAATACACATTTTTTTCAGCTGCGCATGGGTCATTTTCCTAAATAGACCACATACTAGTCCAGAGGTCATGTGTAAGTATATGCAAGAAAACAGAAATTATTCCATGTATATTATCTGACTACAGTGCAATGAAACTGGAAATAAAGGACAAAAGAAACCACAAAAACCCCATAAATACATGGAAATTAAATAAAATCGTACTCATCAATCGAAGAATCACAGATGAAATTGAACAAGTCAACAATATCTGCAATTCAATGAAAATTCAACCAGAACTTATTTGAATTTATGGCATGTGATGAAAGAAGTTCTCTGAGTGAAATTCATACCTATGAACTCACACATTAGGAAAACAGAATGGGAACAAAGAAACAGCCTAATGCTGCACCTACAAAATCTACTGAAGGAAGAGCAAACCAAACCCAGAGCCAAAAGACAAGAAATCATAAAGATTAAAGCAGAAATTAATAAAATTGAGATGAAGAAAACAGTTCAAAGAATTAACAAATCGAAAAGCTGGTTCTCTGAAAGAATAAATAAAATTGGTAAGCCCCGAGCTAACCTCATCAAAAAGAGGAAAGAAACAATTTAAATACTAGCAATAAGCAATTAAAAGGGTGCAACCAACTCAGACCCTGTGAAAATTAAGACTATTATCAATAGCTACTTTGAGAATCTTTAGGCTCACAAAACAGAAGACACGGAAGAAATGGACAGATTCGTCAAAAGGTACAAATTACCAAAACACAATCAAGAAGATATAAAAACTCTCAATAACACAATAACAGCCAAAGAAATATTAAATGTATTAAAAAGCCTATGAAAAAGAGAATTCCGAGTCCTGATGGATGCACAGCTGAATTCTACAAGAAATTAACAGAAGATATAATCCCTACACTCCTCAAACTCTTCAACAAAAATGAAGAGGAAGCAGTCCTCCCAATACATTCCTGTAGTCAAGTATTGTACTGATGCCAAAACCATGGAAAGACACAAATAAAAAGGGGAACTACGGGTCAATTTCCCTCATGTACATAGACGCAAAAATCCTCAGGAAAACCCTAGGAAACAGAATACAGTAAATCATTAAGTAGATCATACACCATGACAGGCAGGATTCTTCCCAGAGATGCAAGGATGGTTCAATATTAACAAAATCTATAAATGTAATACACTATAGCAATAGAAGGAAAGCTAAAAACCACATGAACATCACAAGTGTTACAGAAAAAAAAAGCATTTCACAAAGTTGAACACATTCATATTCAAAGACTACAGAAAATTGGGACAGAAGGCCCCTATTACAAGGAGATAAAAGCCTACAATGACAACACCTCGGCTAATACAATTCTGAATGAGGATAAACCGATCAGATCTGGTACAACACAAGGATGTCCTCTATCACCCCTCCTATTCAATATAGTTTTGGAATCAGTACCAACACCCATTAGAAAAGATGGAGAAATAAAATGAATAAGAATAGGTAAAGAAGAAGTTAAATTATCACTATCTGCAGATGACATGATACTTTACTTGGAAGACCCAAAAAACTCCACCAAGAAGCTTCTAGAATTGATGCAAAAATTCAGTGTATAGGAGGTTACAAGGTCAATACTCCAAAGTCAATAGCATTCCTATACAGATAACAAACAATAGAGAGAAAAAATAAACAACACCCTTTAAAATAGCACCTTACAAAATGAAATAATTTGGAATTCAGTTAACCAAAGAAGACAAAGACCTTTTCAAGGAAAATTACATTACTCTAAGAAATCAAAGACGATTTCAGAAAATGGAAAGATATTCCATGCTCCTGGATAGGAACATTGTATAGATGTCCATACTCACAAAATTGTTGTACAGATTCAATACAATCCCTATCAAACTGCCACCAACATACCTGAGAGACCTACAGAAATCATTTCTATAATTTATTTGGAAACAGAAAAGACCTAGAATATCAAAGGCAATTCTGGGCAGCAAAGAAACGGCGAGAGACATCAAAATTCCTAACTTGAATTTATAATACAAAGCTATTGTGATAAAATCAGCATGGTATTGGCAACAATATAGGCCGGAGGATCAATGGAATAGATTAGAGGATGTACAGGCCTCCAAAATACACTAGGCCACCTGATGTTTGACAAAGGGGCTGAACAAATTTACCGGAAGAAAGATAGCCTCTTTAACAAATGGTGCTGGAAAAGCTGCATATCAAAAACTAAAACTTGAACCAGGTCTGTAATGAAGCACTAAGCTAAGGTCAAGATGGATTAAAGATCTGAACATTAAAACAGAAACACTCAATCTCCTGGAGGAGAAAATAGAAGAAACTCTTGAAGAGATAGCAGTAGGCAAAGAGCTCATGAACAAACATGAAATCGCACAGAAAGCACTTGAAAGAGTTAACAACTGGCACCAACACCTATTGAGAAGTTTTTACACATCAAAAGAAATTACCAACAAAGTGAAAACAGAGCCCATAAATTTCTAAAAATCTTAACTAATAATCACTCAGACAAAGGTCTGCTCTCTAGAATTTATGAAGCACTAAAATACATTAGGGTCCTTAAATTTAAAGACTCAATCCAGAAAGGTGCATCTGAGTTGAATACACACTTCGCACAGAACGAAACTAAAGAAGTGAATAAATATATGAAAAAATGCTCCATATCAATAGCCATACATAAAATGCAAATTAAAACAACACTGAGATAACATCTCACTCCAGAAAGAATGCCTATCATTAACAAATTAACCAACAGCAAATATTGGAGAGGATGTGGGGAAAAGGGAACTCTTCTGCACTTCTGGTGGGAAGGAAGACTGGTGCAATAATTGTGCAAATCAGTGTGGAGACCTCTCAGGAACCTAGGACTGGAAATCCCATTCAAGTCAGCTATCCCCCTACTGGGAATATTCCAAGAGGAGCTAAAAATGTCATATCATAGTGATACATGTGCACCTATGTTGATAGCAGCACAATTTATGATAGCCAGATCTTGAAAACAACAGATACCCATCACAACATGAATGGTTGAAAAAGATATAATACTGGGAAGCTCTTGAAAAATCAACAACTGGGAACAACTCCTCTTAAGGAGCTTCTGCATGTCAAAAGAAATGGTCAACAGAGTAAAAAAAAAACCCACAAATTTTGAAAAATTCCTAACGAATAAGCAATCAGACAGAGGACTACTGTCTAGAATTTATAAAGAACTAAGATATAACAGGGCCCTCAAATTTAAAGACCCAGTTCAGAAATGGGCATCTGAGATGAATACACACTTCTCAGAGGACGAAATTAAAGAAGCAAATCAATACATGAAAAAGTGCTCCACATCGCTAGCCATTTGTGAAATGCAAATGAAAACAACACTGAGATAACATCTCACTCCAGAAAGAATGGCTATCATAAGGAAATCAACCAACAACAAATGTTGGAGAGGTTGTGGAGAAAAGGGAACACTTCTCCACTACTGTGGGAATGTAGACTAGTACAACTATTGCGGAGGTCAGTGTGGAAACTCCTCTAAAGAGTAGGACTAGAAATCCCACTCAAGCTGGCTATCCCCCTACTGGGAATTTTCCCAAAGGATCTGGATACATTGTATCATAGAGATATATGTGTAACTATGTTTATAGCAGCACAATGTGTGATAGCAAAATCTTGGAAACAACCAAGATGTCCATCACATGAGGAATGGTTGAAAAGGATGTGGTATTTCTATATAATGGAGTATTACTCAGCTGTTAAGAATGATAAGTTTGAAGCATTTATACTGAAGTGGATGCCACTTGAACATATACTCATAAGTGAAATAAACCAGACACACATGTGTAAATATCATATAGTCTCCCTAGTATAAGAAGCAAAAAGCAGAAATACAAAAGGAAACGTACAACAAGTAAAATCAGTTGAGTAAGATAAGGCAAAGTGAATGGCATATGCTGCAAGATACTAATCAGCTTTTCTTCTGGATGGTTAACAACCTAAGTTCACAAGTCAGAGTTGGAGAAATAGAAGAGCCACAAGGCCAGCCAACATTTTGGACCTAGCCTTTCAAGGTCAGCGAAGACTCAGGACATAGGAGAACCTGTACTGCAACATCATGAAACTCAGGTGAGCTCCAAATTTTCTGAACAAGGAGATTATGGAGCCACAAAGGAAAGAGATTGAAATTCTGTAGTGTGCCTGGGGAGAGTCACATGAAGAGAAAACTTTCTCTCACGCTCTCACAGAGAGCAAACTGGTCAAGCATTGGCCCATCAACTGACTCATCCACATGGATGACACAGACAAAGGATCTACAGAATAATGTACAGGACCACAAGATAAACCCTGAGAGGACTTCACTGACCACATAAGAAATATAAAGTTCATGTATTGATATGTAAGTCTTGATCTATCTAGGTCTTAACCATCCAACAGAAAAGTATAAAAATGAAGTATACATCGTTGGGCCATAATATTAAGCTGAGCTGTAAATGGCTATGATCGACAACTTCTTTGAATAACTCACTATTGTTGTGGAATGCTGGACTGTGTTGGATTGTGGTGTCAAGTTCAAGCACCTAAGTTAGTTGAATGACAATGAAGTGCCCCCTTTGACAGGTGTAGACAAAGGAAGGGGTATAGAAAGAAAAAATCATGATGTGTGTGTATACACAGTACAGTTGGGATAGATAATGCTGTGCTTCTACATAATCCTATGAGAAGCAAGATCTGCACTAATGGTGGTTGGACAGGATATTATGTCGGCTTCTAGTACTACGGTTATCCACTAGGAAAATAATTATTGAATTTTTGATATAATTCATGTATAAAAATAAGATAGGTAAGCAGCTACACTATTAATTTACTGTCAAGATACATATGGTAAAATAATATCTGTAAATGTAATATCATGTATGCACCTTGTAAGAAACCAAAACATTATGAAAACAGTTTGCAATGTATTAATTTATCGAATCTGTCTTGTTAAGGTGTCTTGAAATTGTCTGATTGATATTTGTACTTCAATAAAATAAAAAATAGGAAGAGGCCTGTCTGCCTGACCTTCAGCAAAGCTGCTACCATGTTCTCTTGGGCAAACATTGTTGGGCTATCGGCCTGGGCCTTGCAGCCGCAATGGATCCAAGTCTGAAATATGGCAACTTTGAAAGATATTACCAGGCAAGTAAAGTCAATCAAAAACATCCAGAAAATTACCAAGTCTATGAAAATGGTAGCAGCAGCAAAATATGCCCGAGCTGAGAGGGAGCTGAAACTGGCTCAAATATATGGAATAGGATCTTTTGCTCTATATGAAAAAGCTGATATTAAGGTACCTGAAGACAAAAAGAAACACCTTCTCATTGGTGTATCCTCAGATCGAGGACTTTGCGGTGCTATTCATTCCTCAATTGCTAAACAGATAAAGAACGAGGTGTCCACACTCACGGCAGCTGGAAAAGAGGTTATGCTAGTTAGAATTGGTGATAAAATTAGGGGCATACTTTCCAGGACTCATTCTGACCAGTTTCTGGTGACCTTCAAGGATGCGGGAAGAAAGCCCCCTACTTTTGGAGATGCATCCATCATTGCACTTGAATTGCTCAATTCTGGACATGAGTTTGATGAGGGCTCTGTCATCTTTAATCGATTCGAGTCTGTTATCTCCTATAAGACAGAAGAAAAGCCCATCTCTTCTCTAAATACCATCGCGAATGCTGAGAGCATGAGCATCTATGAAAATATTGATGCTGATGTGCTGCAGAATTACCAAGAGCACAGTCTGGCCGGTATCATCTACTACTCTTGAAGGAATCCACCGCCCGCGAGCAAAGCGCTAGGGTGACGGCGATGGACAATGCCAGCAAGAATGCTTCTGAGATGATTGATAAATTGACTTTGACATTCAATCGCACTCGCCAAGCCGTCATCACCAAAGAGTTGATTGAAATCATCTCTGGTGCAGCAGCTCTTGATTAATGAAAATCAAGTTCTATCGTCACACAAGAGGTAAAGAAGGAAAATTCAGCAAGCTGATTTTGTTTAGAGCTTACTACTGTCTTCATCAGAAGAAATGTGGTCCATTGTTTGAATTACTACAGACAGAAAAATGTTTATAAATTACCTTACAATAAACAACTTACAATAAGAAAAAAATAAAAAATAAAAATAAAAGAAAAGAAAAAAGAAAAAAATAAAAATAAAAAATAACACTTATTTAAATAGAAATCTAAAATAAAGAAAAAGATATAATACCTTTATACAATAGAATATTACTCAGCTATAAAGAATGATAAACTTGAAGCATTTATATTTAACTTTATGCCATTCGAAGATATACTCATAAGTTAAATAAACCTGACCCACATGTACAAATATCATGTATTGTTCCTAGTATAAGAAATCAAAAGAAGAAATACAAATAGAAAGGTATAACATAATTAGAAGGAAAGCAATAACTTGAGGATTGAACAATGAGGAAAGGGTAAGGAGAAAAGCATAGAAACAGCACAGGGACAAAGCCATGCATTTGTATGCACAAGATGGCCAGGCAATGGTCCTGAGAAACATCAGCAGGTTTGCAAAACTAACGGCTGATTGGTAGGATTCTCAACCTGACTATCTATGTATGTTTGTACCTGAGAACAAAGAAAATGCACTGAAGATAACAATGTGTAACAGAAGGGTCACACTTGGAATGCCTGTCCATCTTGTCTGCTAAATACATACATCCTGTCATGACATACCAGTTATTGCCATACCATCACACAAGTAAAATGTTTTTTATGGGTAATAAATGAAAAACAAAAGAAACAAGAAAAATATATATCACAGGCTGTCCTGCTACAATGGTGTCTATGGTTAGATTTCTAAATATCTCTGTAAAATGATGTGCTTATTCCTATTTTTTAACTTTTTTCTGATATTCTGATATTTCCTGTTGGAAAATACCTGTTCCGTGTTATGCCTAAGATGTTTGAAATTTAGACAGATGGTGAGAGTAAACTGAACTGCATATTTTGAAGGGTAATAATGAGCTTCGCTTCTGGATGCTTTGCAGATCAAAAATTGGAGATACAGAAGGGCTGCAAGGTCAGTCAGCACTTTAACCCTAGTCTTTCATGGTCTGTGAAGATTCAGGACATAGATGAGCCTGTAATGTAACATCATGGAACTGACTCGTGCCCCAAATTTTCTGATCAAGAAGATTATGGAGCCACAGAGGAATGTGATCGATGATGTATACTGTACCTCAAGAAAGTTAAATAGAGAGAAAACTTTCTCTCAGGCTTTCACAGAGAGCAAGTTGGTCAAGCAATGGCCGTGACTCATCCACATGCCTGACACTGACAAAGGATCTACATAGTGTGGTAGCCAGTTACAGCATAAATCCTGAAGAGACTCGACTGACCTTATCAGATACAAAAGCTACATTTCTTGTTATATAGGTCTTGCTTTGTCTTGGTCTTAAGCGTCCAGAAAAAAAGTATAAAAACAAGGTATATAAAGTAAAGCCATATTAATATGCTGAGCTGTAAAACAAATTCTGTGGATAACGCATTGTTATTGTGGACTGCTGGACTGTGATGGAGTGTTTTGCTGAACTCAGGCATCTATAGTATTCAAATGCCAATAGAATACCCATCTCTGACAGAACTAAACAAAAAAAGAGATAAAAAGGAAGGAACATTTTGTATTTGTATATAAGGAATAGATAGGATAGATATGCAGCTACTTCTGCTTAGTTCTATGAAAAGAAAGTTTGGTGGTAATAGTGTTTGGACAGGATAACGTATCTGCTTCTTGTATTATGGATAACCACTAGGAAGATAACAATGTAAGATGTATTAATTATTGAAACTGTCCCATAAAAAATAAACTAATAGTGTTTGGACAGGATATCATGTCTGTATCTTGCAATATGAGTAACCACTAAGAAGACAAGCATATGCATTATATTAATCATTCAAACTGTCCTATTAATCGGTTTTGACACTGTCTCATTGATGTTTCTCAACAAAATTAATAAAAGAAAACAATATGAAATGTACTAATTATTTAAACTGTCATACTAATCAGTTTTGAAACTGTCTTATTGCTACTTGTTTCTCAATAAAATTAACAAAAATATTCACATAGGAAATATACTTTTTGTTGGCCAAAGGAAACCAAACACTGATCTCCAGAAAAGCAGCTAGCTATTTGGCAAATCAACATGCATTTGGCAATTTATTACTGAGGTTTCACCAAAAAATATGTTTGTGAAACTGATCTTCTGCTTTAATAGTGACACATAAACTAAGACCATTTAGCAACACGATAGAGTAAGCACTCTGCCAGATTTCTATAACAGATAGTGAAACACCTAACAAAGATCCCTCCATAGTGCTTTGTAAGTTGACAGTAAAGGTTTTAAAGTCCACACTTACTATGAAAATATTATCTCCAATGCATATAAAAGATAACTAGACCTCAGAGGTGAAAATGAAAGATTAGAGATCCTCCCTTAAGCTAAATGTGTTTCACCCCATCGGAACACTGGTTTGTAAATACTTCTAGATATGACCCAAAATTTGAGTCTTCCTGTTGTATCTCAGGAACACTAAGCTGGTACAGGGCTTTTATGTGTGTTTCCCTGAACTGGCAAAACTTGAATATCTTATCTCACCCATTGATTTGTGGGGCTTCTGTCCTTATCTAAGATGATTTTCCCATCTTCAGCATTAATATGTGCTCACTTTCTGTGGGCTTCATTTAGTTGTTGGATAAGAAGAAGTTTAGAGTCTACAGTTCTTTCTCTTTAGTCTTACATGACCCCCAAACTCAAAGCACAGTACAACATTTCAGGAAAGAAATAGAATATGGCCAGAGAAAGGATGTCTTCTCCTCTTATGCTCATGGTAAATTATAAGGAAAATTCGACTCTGACTTCTCTCTCAGCCTGTTAAGCTAAGAATGGACGATTTTAACAGCTAAGATTATCTCCTAACTAATGGAAGATCAGACACAAAAGGAAACTGAAGCAGAAGAGGTATGATATTTCCACTAAATTGCAGAAGAAGATCAGTCAGGCTGTCTCAGTGCAACGTGTTCGCTTACCTTGAAACTGGCTACTACAAACCTAGCCTCCTTTCATTAGTAGAAGCTGACACATATTGTTAGATAGACATGATCATTTTCTAAGTATGAGCTACATTTTGAGGAAAAAGCAACTTTATAACATTTAATAACAAAGCCCATTATATGATGCCCTAATATTATATTTTCCTAGCATAACTCTCTAAACTAAGAAAGCACAGTAGTCCAGCAATTCAAAGAGGTAAAACAAGGAACACTAGTAGTTCAGTAACTAAGTCCACATGCAACATAAAAAAACAGAATAAATTGTTCCATTAACTAAGCTTTATTACCCTCTTATACTTTATATAAAGTTTATATGTGTGACAATTTATAGGCAATGCACAGAGATATGTCATAAAATTTTATTTATTTATTTATTTATTTATTTATTTATTTGATTCAGGGTCTATCTAAACAGTTCAGGTTCGCAGTGTACATCGTGTCTCAGCCTCCTCATTGCTTGGATTACACGTGTGTGCCACAATGCACAGTATTGGGACATAGGGGATGTAATGCTGACAGCATGCAGTGCAGCAACAATGATTGAACTCAAGCCTTTGCTCTTGCCAGGAAGGCCCATTGACCATCAAGCTATCACCCAGCCTGTCATAAAATTTGGAACCTAAAATTTTGATGATCTTAATAATTTACAACTTAAGATCTATGAAACAAAAGCAAGTTCTTATCTCTATTCACCTATCTTCCTATAATATCTCCAAATGCTATGGGACTCCACTTCTGTAGCTGTTGAGCAAGGATAACTTGGAGCCCTCAAACTCTCTCTGCACAGAGCTGGCCACACAAACTACTTTTTTTTCCATCACAAATAGGACTTTATTTATCACTATTAAAAATCTGGATCTTAAACGGATTCTTGGACTGGTGGTTCATATTCATCAGCTCATTCAACTTTAGCTCCAGTCTCATCTCCAGCAGCCTTTCCAGACCTACTACCTTCACCATGAAGCTCCATGAGTTTTCCGAATTCAAACTTAGGCTTCTTCAGCATTTTTACTTTTCTGACAAAGACATCATGAAGAGGGTAGATATATTGGCAGGCCCTTTCTATGTCTTTCCCAATACTATATGTAATCAGTTTATTGACCACTTCCTTCAAGTCATTTGTCTGCACCTCTCAGGTCATGATTTCCATCATCTTCTTCTGGATCTGGCGGACCTGTTGGTGCTGAGCATAAGAGGTCTTCCGTATTTGATTGTTGCATTATTTAGTAAAGACAACACAGAACAATCAAAGCAAATAACCATCAGTAGGCTTGACACCAACATGAGCTTCAATCATGGTCTGCCATTTTTTGACCATGTAACACATTTTGTCACAGGTGAAGTCCATGCCATGGAAGTTAGTCAGGCAGATTTTACCCTGAACATCTTCAGTAATTAGCTTGAATTTTCTAAGGGCAACTTCATTATTCTGCAGATCAGCAAGGCTCACTTCAAACACATGACCCTTTGAGCCCTTCAGATGCAATTTTGGTTCCTTGAGTTCTGGTGATGAGTGTTTTCCCAATATTTCTTACTTTGAACATCACCAGTGCCGCCACATCATACCAGTCTTTTTTAGAAAATGGATCAACCACTTTCTTCTTGGCTCCTTTTTGCAGCCTTTCATAAGGTGCTTGTTCTTGCCTTGAGCATGGTGCTGCTCAGAAAGCCAAAAGGGCACAAACTTTTAATTGATTGTGGGAATTGGAATCTGGAAAAGAACTAATTTGTTTCTTTAGTTGTTTGTTACACTCATCTCGACTGCCTGAACAAACACTATCATGAAAATTACAGGTGACGTGTTATTTTTGTTCCATGGAGAGTTGAAAGCACAAAATCATGACCCATATGTTGGCCATGTCCTTCCCACACAATCAGGATGCTTCATGGCTAGCACCTCACCTCAGCCTTCTCATCAAGTACCTGGTAGATGCTGGGCAAGTATTTTCTTTGCTTCCTGTTCTACTCTGTGAAATAGAGGTTATGAGAGAATGAGCTGATTTAATATCCATATATGGGTATGTTTTCAAGTGTAGAAAACAGTCTTCTCAGGTGGCAGTGACACAGAGGGAGAAAGATGGTTCTTGGGGCCAAAAATGAGATGCTCACGGAGACTAGATATCAGAGATCCTCACCAGTCTCTAACAGCTTCGCTTGTGCTTCCTATATCCAGCCTGAAAGATGGTTGTGACAGTTGCTCCAAAAGTAACGTCCACTCATTTAAAGGATCAGGAAATTAGTATGCTTTTTAAGCTTCTGTGTGGAAATGACACAGAAACTTATATCACTTGCATTTTTGCTTTAGTAAAAGTTCTTTTTAGTGCTATGACTGTACTGCACATTGATCAATCAGCATTTCTCTTTATGAGCATTGTATTCATATCACAATTTCTGTTTTTTAATGACTTTTCTCTCACTGAGGTTGGAATAATCACTGAAGGTTATTTTCAGACCTCTCTGAAAATATTGCTAGTCTATTGGTCATTTGAATAGGGTGTCTTTTGTCATTTAAAAACATACTTTCCATAGACAAGCTCAATTAATAGTTGAGTCATTATAAAGTGCCCATAATCCAAGAAGGCCAGGTTATTTCTGATTAATCCATGTCCTGTTACATTGTCAGGCTTAAAATTCTTACTGTTGTTTTCCATCTCGGCCGCCGACATGCCTTCCAGACTAAGGAAGACTCGGAAGCTTCGGGGCCATGTGAGCCACAGCCATGGCCACATCGGCAAGCACCGGAAGCACCCCGGAGGCCAGGGTAATGCTGGTGGCGTGCATCATCACAGGATCAATTTTGACAAATATCACCCAGGTTACTTTGGTAAGGTTGGTATGAGGCATTACCACTTAAAAAGAAACCAGAGCTTCTGCCCAACTGTCAACCTTGATAAATTGTGGACATTGGTCAGTGAGCAGACAAGAGTAAATGCTGCCAAAAACAGGACTGGAGTAGCTCCCACCATTGATGTAGTGCAATTGGGCTACTACAAAGTTCTTGGAAACGGAAAGCTCCCAAAGCAGCCTGTCATCATGAAAGCCAAATTCTTCAGCAGAAGAGCTAAGAAGAAGATTAAGGGTGCTGGGAAGGCCTGTGTCCTGGTAGCTTGAAGCTACTGGACAGGGGGCTCATTAAAATACTAACAAATGAAAAAAAAATTTTACTGTTATTTTCTGACTCCATGTCAGTATTCGCCAACACCATGTGTGTGCCATGAAAACTCACAATTTTATTGGTTTTACTTGTTATATTTCTTTTTTTTTTTTTGACAAGAAAATTTTTTTTCTTTTTTTTTTCATTTATTTTTATTTTATTAAAATACAAATGTCAATCAGACAGTTTCAAGACACCTTAACCATACAGAGTCGATGAATTAATACATTGCAAACTGCTTTCATAACGTTTTGGGATTGTACAAGGTGCATACATGAAATTATATTTACAGGTTTTTTTATAGCTGAATTATATCAAAGATTCAATAATTATTTACCTAGTGGATGACCATAACACTAAAAGCCGACATAATATCCTGTCCAACCACCATTAGTGCAGATATTTCCTCTCATAGAATAATGTAGAAGCACAGCACTATCTATCCCAACTGTACTGTCTATATACACACATCATGATTTTTTCTTTCTACAACCCTTCCTTTGTCTACACCTGACAAAAGTGGGCACTCCATTGACATTCAACTACCTTAGGTTCTTGAACTCGACACCACAATCCAACACAGTCCAGCATTCTGCAACCATAGGGAGTTATTCAAAGAAATTGTCGACCATATCCATTTACAGCTCAGCTTAATATTATGGGCTCACGATG
>PVKA01025845.1:0-32496 GCA_004027165.1 Ctenomys sociabilis
AAAGAAAGAGAGAGAGAGAGAGAGAGAGAGAGAGAGAGAGAGAGAGAAAATCAATATAAAATCAACTCTTGGACTCCACAGAAATGTGACATTTGGTCTCAAAACTACCATTTGACGTTTTTATGTATTTGGTACAGGATCTCACTATGAAACCCAGACTTGTAGTGATCTTCCTGTTCTCAGCCTCCCCGGCGCTGGGATTACATTACAGGTGTGCACCACTACACCCAATCTTGGTGACCGGCTCAGCATACCGCAGGGCAGGGCTCACGCAGCAAGTGGAGCCAGGGATAGGATCCAGGTCCCTGAGCTTCCTAAGCAGGTGCTAGTCCTCTGAGCTACCTCACCAGACTTGTGACTTTTTTATTAGAACTCTAATAGGCAGATACTCAAAGTCAGATAGTATGTGAATGACACTCTCTCCACTTGACAGACTGCTCTTGCAGATGCTGCAGAACTGCAGTGTCACAGAATCTTTGAGGATGCCTTTTTCCTTCTGGGCCTTCATGGGCTCTCCTTTCCCTCTGTGGGTGAAACAGTGGCATTGTTGAACAGACTCTGAGCATGGCCCGGAAATGCTTTCTGCCCTTGCTGATGAAAGCAGATGTTTCTAAAATTGTTGCGGGTGTCTGTCCTACCACAGAATCACCTTTTTAAAATATGCCCATAAGCTAGTTCTAAAAATACTGTGACATAACAATATAGTTTCATTTCAACATAATATAATTAGCTTTGACTTTGCATCTGCATCTTCTAGTGCATGAAGATCAGGATGGCACCTTTGCGATAGTCAAACAGGAAGACGAAGGTGTCCTGTAATGAGTATGTGTACCCCTAAGATCAGTCACATCACCCGGGGGTACTCAAAAGCAAACTCATCCCCAAGCAATTCTTTGGTTGCTGGTAAATCCTGAGGTGTTGATAGTTTTGTCTACCAAATGCAGTCGTCCCTCTGTATGTAGGGATTCCACACTCACATTCGACCAGTCCCAGGCAAAGAAATTGCACCTGCACAAACATGAATAGACTTATTCCTTATCATTGTTGCAAACAATATAGCATAACAACTATTCATATAGAACTTGCATTTTTGAGATATTAGAAGTGACCTAAAGATGACCTAAGGGAGGATCCTTTAGGCTCAGGGTGTCAGTGGATGCAATGTACTGTCAGCCACCCCTATGCAGAAATATTGTGGTGGAAGGGTCTGCCATGGCGAAGCCTGTTCAGCCCACCCCAGCAGGAAACAGGGAAGGCAAGACTGGAGAAGGAAGAGCACCCTTCAAGGTCGCATCCCACCACAGTGAGTCAGCCCACTGATGGGTACCGCAGCGCCGTGACCCAGTCCCCTCCGCTGTAAGTGCACAAGAGCCTTGGAGGACACTGAAGGTCAAAAACACACCAGTCAGGAGGCTTGTCTTTGGCCAAAGGAGAATGCTATTCCGCGGCACCTTATCTTGAGATGATGGCTCAGTAATGTTGTTGTAATCTTCTGTGTATAACTCCTTTCTAGATACCCAACTGAGGGGTGTGAGCAGAATGCCAACTGCAGTTCTCAAATCACGCATAGCCTTCACTATATTGGTTCCACTGTCAGTGTTAAGCACGTGACAATGTCTTCTCTCTTTTTTTGTGCAATAGCTACTTCTTTGCTCAGATTCGCCATATTGTCAGCTGTGAGAGAGCCAACATCTTTCAGCAAGCTAGTTAAGAGCAGAGCTGAATTTATCATTACTCCACCAGACTATCAAACTTTCGAAAAGACAGCTGCATCCCCAAATTTTTGATGCACGATTTACAAAACAGAACATTTAATGATGTTACTTTCTTTCTATGTTCAAAGCAAACTGTAACTCAGGAAAAGATTTCCAGTATGTGTTTTCTAGAAGGAGCTTTTATGTGAGATTCATATGCATACCTCAAGAGCCCTTCATCTTTAACTACTGAAAGTCACAGACAAGTTATAACAAATGTCTTAACAGTTCTTTTAAGCATTTAGTCAGCATACCCATAACGATGAAGGATTAACTTCTGAAAAGATTCTAACAGTCTGTGTTTTTAGACAAGATAGTAAACAAAATGTGGGATATGTGCTTCATTTTCTCTAATATTTTTTTGTGTTGTGATTCTTTAACATATCTTCAATGAAAATGAATTCTCACAAATCCTGCTGAACATGACTATAAAATCTTTCATTCTTGTGATATTTTGACCAAAATTAGCATTCTGCTTAATCCATCCTTGTGAGATATGAAAAAGTCCCAAATAAAGCACTCATAACCAAAATGGAATGGAGTAAAGCTTAGTTATTCTACTTATTTTGTTTAGTGGTATAAATTTTTGTAGATAATTTACAAAGATTCAAAAAATTATATAACTTAATCATCCTTATCATGATCGTTGCTATTATTACTATTCTTACTACTACTAGTAACACTGTTTTTGTTGTTGTCTTTTTGAGACAAGGTCTTGCTATGCAGTTCAAGCTGATCTTGAGCTCATTTTGTAGCCTAGGCTGGTCTCAAACTTGCAATGATCTTCCTGCCTCAGTCTCCAAAGTGCTGCCATTATAGACATAAACCATCACATCCAGCAATAAAACATTTTATAAGCATTTGTTAGCACAAAAATATATATTTGTCTAAAATTATGTAGATATGATATTATCTCTTATCAGTTGTATGACATGTTATCTACTCCAGTATTAAACCATCTGAAAATACTTAGTGTTTAATTTTACGTAAAATTAACAGGTTTGGCCACCTTAATTAAATATTGCAGTATTTTACTAATATTGGAATGTATGTACTTTTATTCTTCAACAAACTGATAGAATTTCATCATATAATGGACACAATGAAAATTCCTTCTAAAAAACTTCTTTCTGATATTTGGTGATAATTTTCACATATTAACAGTAAATCTGAAATTTATAAATTCTTTTTTTTTTTGTTTTTTGGTATTTTAGCCAAGGGTCTACAGGGTGTTCAGGGTCTCACTACTAGATCAGACTCGTAGTGATCCACCAGTTTACAGCCTCCAAGAGCTGGGATTACAGTTGCGTACCTCTATGCCCAGGATCAATCGCAGTCTCAGGGTGCCTGGGGACTGGGGTGGAGACCAAAGCCCAGCCCCTGAGCCTGTATAAATCCTTAAATTACTAACGGGTTTTCCTTGCCAAACCTGATGGTGACATCTATGAACATATCTTTGACCACGAAAAATTTGGAGATGTTTGGGATTGCCTACAGTAAAGAGTAATAGATCTACATCATGTTTCACAAGATGAGCTGTACTGAAGTTAGACATTTGAATTTGTGTGTTATTATTTTCTATTCCCACCCCTGTCTAGTATTTAGGCTTCACAAATGCTAGGAGTTTTTATTCATCACTCTATCTTGCATGACCTAAAAGACAAAATTATTGTTGAATGATCAATAAAAACTATGAAGCTATTATAAAGAATAAAACCCTTTTACTCATACTGACCTACAATAATGTCTACACTGTACTTATAGACTCTCATTTTTATAAGAGTCTTTGCCCAATATACTACTATCTTGAGGCACTTGCTCCAAGTTTCATGAGCAGGACTTAGGTAGATGCTGAATTAATTAATTAATTAATTAATACAATAGTTTCCTTAAGGTTACATCCCCTGTCTCTCATCTCTTGATCTTTCAAACTATCCTTACCCATTAACTTATTCTTCTATGTACTAATATTTGTATAATCAATGTCATGATTTTTTTAACATGCAAGTCAGATATCTTCCTGCCCATAATCTCCATGGTAAGTTCCAGTTCGTATAAAAGAGCACTCTAAATTTTTTGTCATCGGATTCCAGCAAACCTGTTCAGATGTGTCTCCTAGTACAGTTGCTCCCTGACCTCCTGACCTCCCTTAAATTTGTGCCTTAAATGATATTAAGACCAATTGCTAATAATTCTCCAACCTACCAGTATCATTTCCTTCACTGTTTTTGACAATAAACTTTCTGCCACTCATATCATTTTTCCTGTATATTTGTTGCTACTCTTTTTCCTCCAGATGCCTTTAAAATTTTGTTCTTTGTCATTGGTTTTCAGCAACTTTCTTACTGTGTGCCTCTATTTAGCTTTCTTCATGTTTCTAGTGCTTATATTTTATTTATAATTTTTATTAAATTTGGAGATATTTTAACAATTAGTTCTTCAAATATGTTTTTGTCTTATCTAATCTAACACCTTCTCTCCCTGGGGGTGCCAGTTGCGCGTATATGATCCCCTGAGGTTCTCTCTTATTCTCTGGTGCTCTTCCACAATAACCTTCTTGTCCCTCTAGTTTCACCATGCAGCATCTCAGTTGCTGTATCTTCAACCAATCTCTTTCTCTCCTGTATTAATCCCATTGGTGTCATCAATTGTATTTTTATGTTCAGAGTTATATAGTGGTAAGCTAAGCTCAGGGACCAGGGTTCAATCCCTGGTTCCGCGTGCTGCGCCAGCCCCACCTTCAGGTGCGCTGAGCTGGCAGTGGAGTCCGGGAGTGGTGTCCTGCACCTGTAATCCCAGCACTGGGGAGGCAGAGATCTACACTGTACTTATAGACTCTCATAGGATCACAGTGATTGTGGGCTGTGTAGTGAGACCCTGAACGAAAAAAATCCCCCCCAAAAGAGTTATATAGTTTTCCTTTCTAGAAATTCAGTATAGGCCTTTAAATTTCTCTAACCTTTTGAACACATGGAAAACAGTTCAATAATTATTTAAATTTATTTCTCTTCTCACTTTAATATTTGTGTCAGCTGCCGTAGGTTTTGATTGCTTTCCTCATTATGCACCATGTTCTCCTGTTTCTTTATGTGACAGTAATTTTTTGTTAATGGTAGACATTAAAAGTTTTGATTTTCTGGGTACTCCCGTGCATATCTGGGATCTGTGTTTGAGGATTCAGTTTCAATAAAACTAAATAAGACTTTGGTTTTATTAGGTGTTGTAGTCAGGGTTTTCAAGGGAATAATACAACATAGGACACACAGTCTATGGGATCATTTTATAGTGGTCACCAAAGAGCAATATACAAAGAGAGTGCAGCAAATCGGTACACACACTAAAGACCAAAAGAATCCAGATAAAGGCCTGTATTCTATGGCAATTTCCTGCATGTGTCCAGCTGAAGATCTAGAGCCCATACAATGGCCCCTATGAGTCCAACTGGGGGCCTAGAACCCATAACAATGTCTCACACAAGACTGTTTATGGATCTATACTGGGAAGGCCCAAAGGTCAGTGGTGGAAGCTAGAAAATCTGTGACAGGGGGATCTGCACTAGCAAGGTGAGGGTTATGCACTGGAGCCAGGAAGCAGCACTCAAAGAAAAGACCAGAGCTTCCACAGAAAGTATCATAGCCATCCTCAGCCATAGCAAGATCATGAGCTCCTCCAGTGATACCAGCCCAGGCTGTAGCAGGAAAACCAGTGCCACAAGGTTCCCCGGCCATTGAATACTGAATCATTTTCTCCTCCAAAGTTGGGAAGTGATGCTCAGAGTAAGACCCAGTGCTCCCCTAGAGTGAACCAATACCACTCTGGCAAGAGAAGCTCCCCAGGAGAACCTACAGCCCCCCACAGTTTCCTTTCTTCTCAGTTCTGCCTCTTATGCTGCCAGCAGCAATACTGAGGTGGTTCCGTTCAGCTGGATGTTACAAGTTGGCCACCAATTGTCAATCCACTACATTAGGTATAACCTTTATTCTTCTGAGAACATTGTGGGACTCCAGTCTGGGCCAAATTATGCCCCACTAATAGAGAAACGCCTTCCTATCTATTTACTCCAGTGTGTCATAAATTATGAATTTTTTCAATTTGGCTTGTGGGAATGAACAACATTCCTAGACCTGTAGGAGTTCCTGGTACGTTTTTAAAAGTCCTTTTGAAATGTTTCTCCCCATTTTTGAGTAGGTTCTTTACACAAACACACTGATCAGTACGTGTCAGCCATGCGAATACCAGCTTCTGCCCATGTCTGCCTGAGTACCTCCTTCTCACTGGTCTTGCAAACTCTAGCCTGGTCTCCTCAAATTCTCATTTCATCTACTGGTCTTCTAAACCCCGCCTTGATATTTCTCCTTCTATTTTAATGTTCATCCTTATGCATTTTGTCCTTAATGCACACTCAAATTTCGGATTGAAAACAGATTTCTTACTATGCTAGTAGCAAGATCAATAGTCAAATAAAGGTCCAGCTACATGCCCCAACTTATCCAGAGCATCATGAGAATCAGATAAGAAAAACCGTCTTCTGTTAGTGATAGGTCTTCCCCTTAGGTAACGAAAACAGAACAAGATTCAGTCCTGTGCAGAAGAGAAAGAGGCAGTTGCATCTCTGTTTCTGGGGATTCTCCTTGCCTAAGCCTTACTCTATCCGTTTGGAATGTAAATAAATCTCTCCAGAGAACAGATAATCCCACTGACTCCAGTTTTACAACTCAGAGATGTCTCCAAGCCACAGATTCCATCCCCTCTTGAGATATAAACACATATCTCTGGGGTTAAGTAAATCTCCCTGAAGTTCCCACTATCTACATAGTTGTAAATTAACTTCCAAGATTTGTTCCAGGTCAGATTCCAAATTTCAGTAAAATTTTTTCAGAAAGTCCTGACAGTGAAGAAACAGAAAAACATTTTCTTTTCAATCACTCAACACAAGTATAAGCTATGTATGGTGTTCCTGACCACCGTGAACATCCTGGTGCTCCTGGTAGGCGTAGCTAGCTTCTTCTGAGGAAACCCCTCTGCCCGACTGCTCAGAGCACCTCTAACTAGCTCAGGTCTTTTTCCCTTGGTACCTGGACCCTGAGAATACTCACCTCCTGTGTCCTCCAGGCTTTGAGGGCTGTGCTGGTCTTCTTAACAATGTCTAATCCAACAGAGGCACATAGCTGACGTGTGGCTGATGGAACGGCTGCTGGGCTTCTCTTTTTTAATTTTTAATTTTTATTTTATGAATTTGCTGCTTTGCAGCTCAGATTTGTAGTGATCCTCCTGTTTTAGCCTCCCAGAGCTGGGATTACAGACATATGCCACCATGGCTGTCTCAGTGGCCAGCTAGGCAGGCCCTGAGCATGGTTAGTATGGGATGCAGTATCAGGGACTGAACCTAGGTCCTTGTGCTTGCCAGGCAGGCACTTAGACTGCTGAGCTATGTCTCTGACCCTTAGCTTCTGAACTTCTAACAGAAATTTCTTCACCCTGAAAGAAAAATCCTTTGTCCTCCTCTTCTAAAGATGTGAAAGTTGAATACTATGCACATTGCCCCTCCTTACTCACAATTTGAGAATGAAGCCAACACCAGAAAGATGGAAAGAACCTAGGACTTTAGTGGCTCACTCAGCCACAGGACCTGGGTGTTCCATTCTTTGCAATGATAATTTTTCCAATTGTTAAAACAGCTTCAGTTGCACTTTTAGCCAAAACCTCACAGCTGAGAAACTGTTAAGCCAAAGTCCCCATCAACGTGGACCTGTTCCCTTCCTAACCACAGCTGGATGCGCACCTGGCTTCCCTCCAGACACCGCACCACTTAGGAGCCAGGAGGATGCGGGGGCAACTTGCTGGGCCTGGTACAGAACAAGAAAGAAGGGGTCCTCGATGGGTGACTTTCCCTTCCCTGCTAGAGAAGTTCATATTGCCACTGTGCTTCAGTTAATATTCATAGAAGTTAACCATGTGCCACCAAATGCATTGGCTCATGTGACCGTCTCAGGAACCCCAGGAAACAGACACTATCGCAGCTGTACACTCACTTTTCAGTGGGAAATTGAAGCTAGTGATGTTTCAGGAGCTTGTAGCAGCACCAGGAGCAGAATTCATGTCTCTCAACCATAATTTTTTAAAGATCTTATTTTACTAGTTTATCTCTCCACAAAAATCTAGCACATAATTTTTGGTTCACACATGTAATAAAGGTGATTCGAAACAAGTTGAACTGAATTTAATTCAATTCAATACTAAACACTGGAAAGAAGGGTTGTGGCTTATGTTTAAATACTCGCCAAGGAGACTGCCACAGATAGCCATCATTGCTCCATAAAGAAATAAGTTGATGCTTCAGAAGCATGACCTATTAGTCCTGAGCAGTGACTCTTGGGGCTCTGCTGATGAAATTCATTCGTTAGATTCAAAATTGCTCACATAATTTATAGCACGTTCATATGGCCCATTTCACTTCCTACTTTATTACTGAACACAAGTATTTCATCAACTACCACAAAATTCCAAATTGCTTTCCTTTTTCAAAGCCAAGCATGGTCCCTGGAAACCCAATAAATATTAGTTAGTGAAAACGATGAAGGTTGGCTTACACATTTCTCTCACTTAGTTGCTTCTGAAGACCCTTGGCATCATTTAGTGCTTGGGTTCAAAGTTTGGAAAAGACACTTCAAATCCATACGCTGCTAATACACTGGGAGGTAGTGCTATCTTCCTTTGTCCAAAAACCTCTGAAGTCACGAACTACACATTCAGTGTGATGAGGTAGATTATCAGTTACTCCTGATAATCCTGAACATGAGGCCATTTCTGTCAGTGACACTGGAGGCACCAGAAGAGCATTCTGTCTGTAGTCACTGTTCTGCCGCTCTCTGTCAACTGGGGTAGTAAAACAGGGGTATGAAAACAAAGTTATTAAAATTAACAACATGAAACCTTATCTGTTAGTGGCACCAATAGTAGGACACAGCCCAGAAAAGAGAAACCCTGGGACCATATTAAATAAATTTACATGTAAATGAATCTGTATATGGATTTTGCTGCCTTCTTGACTGGAGCCTTGACCCAGTCTCTCTGGTCCTTTCCAAGCTCCAGTGGAGATGCAAGCAGGTGTGGGCGCTGGCCAGCCAGCGCACCCCCTGTGTGCACACCTTGCACCCCACATGATGCTCAGGTCTTTAAGCAGCCAACTCCTCCAGAGCATGGGCTGACACCTTGGCAATGTGTTTGGAGTTGTCTCGCCTTTGCCAGCCGCTGGGGTGAGATTCCTGAGAGTCATAGTCACTGAGCAGCCCTCTGCCTTATGTAGCTCTTCCTCTACATTTCTAGGATATGAAGCACTAATTTCCATAGATACTCAACCCTAGGTTTCTAGAACTCCTTGAAATGTTAAAGCTTCATACTATTTTCTTAACAGATGCTAATGTAAGCTCTCTACAAAGCAGGTTTCTAGTTTCTGGTCTCCATAGACAGTTCTCCTCCTCTCCATTGCCTCTTCTTTCTGATTTTCCATTTTTTCCCCACACAATATCCCCTCCTTCCCCAAAGCTGTGACCTCTAAGGTGTTATGAATCATATCTTGGACTCTCATAAGCAGACAAACAAGATTACCACAGAGAGCAGAAGACTCAGAGGAAGCACGCCTCAAGTGCTGCTACTATCTGCCTTGAAGCTCAGAAGGGTCACGTGCTTTGCCTCCCACAGGCCAGTGATGAGAAGGTGGAAAGTTCGAAGACAGTGTACGTTTGGGTTCATGAAGGAGACGAGGCCAGAGTTTTTCCAAAAATGACATCTGTGGCTTTTTGAAATTAGTTATCAGACAATAGCAAATCAGAACTCCTAAAGGGGTTCAAATAAAAGCAATATAGAAGATTAATATTAGAAGTACGGCCTTAATTTAAGCGGATAACTTTTAATCTTAAATAGAATTACTTGCTTTGATATGCAGAATAGCTAAAAGCTATCTTTTTCTGTTTTTCTATCTCTGAACAGGAGTTTTCAGAAGGTAGAGCAACTTTTAGATGATGTGAGGAATGAACATTCTTTCCCATTCCCAAAAATCAATGGAAAAGGAGTCAAAAGTCCTGAATTCCATTTTATAGCAACACTGAACCAGGTGAGTTAAGTTATCAAATACCCTTTCTCAGCTACGTCTCATCAACACAATGAATACCTTTGTTCATGGAGTTAGTATGAAACTCTAGAAGTTTGCATAAATGAAAGGACTAGTGTTGCTCAAGCAATGGCCAGATTCGTACAAATAGTGTCTGGACAGGATGTCCTGTCTGTACCTTGTACTGTGGATCACCACTAAGAAGACAACAATGTACAATGTATTAATTATTGAACCTGTCCTATTAATTAGTTTTGATACTGTCTCATTGCTATTTTTTTCTCAATAAAATAAAATAAATAACTAAATGAAAGGACCCATTGCTGTGGTGATCCAGGCATCTTTCCCAAGCACTCGTATCCAGAGTTGGAGCCATAGGTTAATGAAGAAAGAAGACATTTTCCCCATACAAGGGATGAGTGTTGGCAGCCTAGAAAGGTAGTGAGAGAGGTCTGCAAGGACTAAGCTGTGCCTGGCCTTTTCTTTGGAAAGTAAAAGCCCTGGCAAGGTTCAAGGCCTATATCTCCTAAGCCAAAGAACAATGTTGACCAGAAAACAATGGAAACAGGTTTACTCAGTAGTTACAATAGTATCGAATATATAAGAAAGTTTTATGTGGGAGTGTAGACTAGTATAACCATGTGGGGATCAGTGTAGGGAGTCCTAAGAAAATGAAGATTGGACATACCATTCAACCCACCTACTCCACTCCTGGGTGTTTTTCCAGAAGAATTGAAAACATCATACCACAACAATATATGTGCACCCGTGGTTGTAGCAGTACAATTTGTCATAGCCACATCTTGCAAACAGCCCAACTGCCTATCAACTGAGGAATCAATAAAAAATATGTAGTGTTTTTGTATAATGGAGTATTACTCAGCTATAAAATAAGACAAGTTCAACGTTTTTATAGGTAAATGGATGTAACTAGAGTCCGTACTCCTAAGTGACATAAATCAGGCCCGTACGTATACACATCACATTGTCTCCCTAATGTAAGAAGCTGAAAGAGTAAATAGGATCTGAAAGGTACAATGGGTACTGTGAAAGGCAAAGAAACTGTTCAAAGGGAAGGAACAACTGAGATGACAGAAAGGATTGAAAAGGAGGAAGGAAGTGGGGGAGGGAGGGAGGGAAGGAGGGAGGGAGGGAGGGAGGGAGGGAGGCAGGGAGGGAGGGAGGGAGGCAGGGAGTGAGGGAGGCAGGGAGGGAGGGAAGGAGGGAGGGAGGAAAAAAGAAATATATACATATATACACACAGGATAGCTTGGACAACTGTACTGATGATTTCTGCTGGTCTACTGAAAGGAGTAATTAAGGCTTAAATTTGTCTCCTTTTTTAATTTTTTATGATTTTCGACCAATTTCACAAGCTGATCTCTGGTAAACTGAACAACTCATTTTTACACAACAGTATGCCATACAACAACCATTGTTGAATTCCTATCATTTGTATTCCCCTAAGTAGATAAATAAATTTAAAAATTTTATGTTAGAAAATGTTTTAAAAAGTGATCCCCAGGCACTATGATTTTTCTTGCCTGTCTAACTGGATCCTTCCCCTGTGAAGTAGTTGCGGCTATCATGATAAACCTCATTATCAAATCTAAGGAAATTGCCAAAGGCCATATAGGGACATAACAGAGTTTCAGACTCACACTCCTAGGCACTCCTTTGCTCTGCCTTCTTTTAATGTTTAAAAAAAATATTGATAATCTTTCCAGAGAATTGTGAAAGTCCTCATGACCTCCGCAGGATTTCCTGGGGGCAGAGAGAGGCATGGACACTTCTACATTATTTCTGTCCACACTGTCTCTAGCTCTAATCTTCTGCTTATTAAAGAAAGCCAAAGCAGAAAAGGGCTTTTTCTGAAAAGGTTAAAACATATTATATCCAGGGAAAATATCAAGAAGGGACGAGAAGTTAGTGCAGAGGCCTGAAAGAAGCATGGACAGTGAGAGTGGAGGGTTAAAGAGCAAGCTGGGTCAGCAGAGGAAAGATGCCTAGGAGGAAATGTTTAGGGCAAAAGGGATTTGGTTCAAGTTGTCTGACAGAATTGGGTGAGAAGCAGGAAATGTAATCACCTATCAGGGTGGAAGTTCCAGCTAATCTAATCTGGCAGGATTCTTGATAAAACTGACTCTTTAAGGAAAAATCCCAAGCCCAGGGCTTTGTCAAAAAGAGCCCAGAGGAGCTGTCCAGAATTTGTCAAGGATACATTTCATGGTTTTCTTGATTTTCCTGTTTGGAACTCTGTGAATACGAAAGTAGCTCAGCTTTCCTACAATTCCCACCCAAAGAATTTTTTAATGTTTCCAGAAATAGTTTACATTCAAAAAGTGGATACACAATGGAATAGATTAGAAGATGCAGAGGCTTCTACAAACACACTCAACCACTTGATCTTTGACAAAGGAGTGAAACACGCTTACTGAAAGAAAGATAGCCTCTTTAACAAATGGTGCTGGAGAAACTGGCTTTCTACATGCCAAAAACTAAAACTTGACCCAGGACTAACCTAAATCAAAATGGATTAAAGATTTAAACATTAAAACAGAAACACTCAATCTCCTGGAAGAGAAAGTAGGAGAAACTGTTGAAGACATAAGGTAGGCAAAGAGTTCATGAACAAAAATCAAATAGCACAGGTAATACTTAAAAGAATTAACTGGGACCACCTCTTATTGAGAAGTTTTTGCACATTAAAAGAAATTAACAACAAAGTGAAAAGACAACCCAGAAATTTTGAAAAAATCTTAACTATTAAGCACTCAGACAAAGGTCTGCTCTCTAGAACTTATAAAGAACTAAAATACATTAGGGCCCCAAAATTTAAAGACCCAATCCAGAAATGGGCACCCAAGATGAACACACACTTCTCAGAGGATGGAATTAAAGAAGCAAATAAATATATGCTACACATCGCTAGTCATCCATGAAATGCAAATTAAAACAACACTGAGATATCATCTCACCCCACAGAGAATGGCTATCATAAACAAATCAACCAACAACAAATGTTGGAGAGGCTGTGGGGAAAAGGGAACACTTCTCCACTGCTGGTAGGAATGTAAACTGGTGCAACCATTATGGAAATCAGTGTGGAGACTCCTTAAAAAACA
Source organism: Ctenomys sociabilis (assembly GCA_004027165.1). Classification (NCBI taxonomy): domain Eukaryota; kingdom Metazoa; phylum Chordata; class Mammalia; order Rodentia; family Ctenomyidae; genus Ctenomys; species Ctenomys sociabilis. Next base: position 12,990 of record PVKA01025845.1, read on the forward strand.
AAAAAAACTGGAAATCCCATTCAAACCGTGTATCCTCCTCCTGGGAATTTTCCCAGAGGAACTGAAAAGGTCGTAACATAATGATATATGTGTACCTATGTGTATAGCAGCAGTTTGTGACAGCTAAATCTTGGAAACAACCAGGATGCCCATCACATAGGGAATGGTTGAAAAATGTGTGGTATTTTTATACAATGGAGCATTACTCAGCCATAAAGAATGATAAACTTGGAGCATTTACACTTAAGTGGTGCCACTTGAAGATACACTCATAAGTGAAATAAGCCAGACACACATGTGTCAATATCATATAGTCTCCCTAGTATAAGAACTCAAAAGAAGAAATACGAATAGAAAGGTATAACACAATTAAAAGAAAAGCGAGAACTTGAGGACTGGACAATGAGAAGGCAAGGAGAAAAGCTGGGAAGCATGACAGGGGCAAAGTCATACATTTATATGCACAAGATGCATATAAAGGTTGGGGCCAGGGAGATGGCTCAGTGGAATAGGTGCTTCCCTGTCAAGCCCAAGGGCCTGTGTTCAATCCCTGGTTCTGCAAAAAAAAAAAAAAAAAAAAAAAAAAAAAAAAAAAAAAAAAAAAACCAGATGGGTAAGGCAATGACCCTGAGAAACATCAGCAGGTTTTTGAAACTAGCAGTTAATTGGTAGGATTCTCACCCTGACTAACTATATATGCTGATACCTGTGAACCAAGCAACTGCACTTAAGATAGCAATGGGTAATAGAAGGGTCATGCTTGGAATGCCTGCCATTCTGGTCTTCTAAATACGTACTTTTTATCATGACATACCAATTATTACCATAGTGTCTCTCAAGCAAAAGATTTTTTTTTTAATGGGTAATAAATGAAAAAAAAGACAAGAAAAAGAAAAAAGAATGTCAGAGGACTGTCCTGCTACAATGCTGCATATGCTTACATTTTTAAATTTCTGTGCAAAAATATGGAATTGTTTATTCATATTCTTTAAATATTTTTCATTTTTTGAATTTTTATCTCCATATTCCATAGGGACTTAAAGTTTAACATATCGATACTTTATGAAAAATACCTGTTCCATATTATGCCTAAGATGTTTGATATTCAGACAGATGGTGAGGTTACACCCAACTGCATATGTAGTAGGTAATAACCAGCTTCTCTTCTGGAGTGTTAACAACCTAAGTTGACAGACCAAAAATTAGAGAAATAGAAGGGTTGCAAGGACAGCAAACATTTTGGCCCTAGCATTTCAAGGTCAGTGAAGACTCAGGACATAAGAGAACCTGTACTGCAACAACATGTAACTCAGTTGTGCCCCAAATTTTCTGATCCAATCAAGGAGATTATGGGGCCATAGAGCAATGGGATCGATGATGTAGTGTGCCCAAGGAGAGTCACATCGAGAGAAAATACCCTCTCAGGCTTTCACAGAGAGCAAATTAGTCAGGCAATGGCCGTGACTCATCCACATGGCTGACACTGACAAAAGATCTACAAACTTTAGTACAGGGTTACAGGATAAATTCTGAGGGTATTTGACTGACCTTATCAGATACAAAAGTTACATTTCTTATTATATAGGTCTTGCTTTATCTTGGTGTTAGCCATCCAGCAGAAAAGTATAAAAACAGAGGCATATAAAGTAAAGCCATATTAGTATGCTGAACTGTGAAAGGTTCAAGTCAACAACTTCTGCTTATAACCCACTACTATTGTGGACTGCTGGACGGTGTTGTTTTGCTGAACTGATGCACCTGTAGTATTTAGATGCCAAAGGAATACCCATCTAAAAAGGGCATACAAAAGAAGCTTTTACATACATACCTGTATGTACAGTATAGTTAGGATAGCTATACACCTGCTTTTGCTTAAATCAATGAGAAGAAAGATTTGTGCTAATAGTGATTGGACAGAATATCCTGTCTGTACTTTGTACGATGGATGACCACTAAGAAGATAACAATGTACAATGTATTAATCATTGAAACTGTCCTATTAATTAGTTTTGAAGCTCTCTTATTGCTATTTGTTTCTCAATAAAATAAAAAAGTGGATACAACTTGAAATTCACACAGTGCTGTTTTCTGAAGACCCCTGGGAGTGTCTACAATTCCGGCACTGGCCTCAGTCCTGCTGCTGCCCACCCCGCCTTGTCCTTCTCCCATCCTTCAGTCTCTGCTCTGTCCTCCTCTCCTCAAACTCTGTCACAAGCCTGCTTTTATCTTTTGTTTACTGAGTTCCTGACACATCATGCTCAAGTTATCACACTGGTAACTTGAATCAAAATCTTCCCAAAGATAGCTCCTTCCCTATGTAAAATTTGAGTACTTCTTCAAATGAGGACATTTTTGCCTTGATACATGTGCATTTAGTACATGCTTACTCCAGGGAGGCAAAATGAAGAGATAATAATACAAAACTCCAGGGATTTCTTTTTGATATTTTGAGCTCTTGTACTTTTAAGTCAGTGAAAAATAAATATTGCAAATCATGTACTTCAAGTTCTGTGATTATTATCTCCTTTCCAAAACTCATCTTATCGTACTATAAATTCATTACCACAGGAAATGAAGTTTGCCTGCATGTTTCTTCTCCTATTTAATTTCTTATAACTTATTTTTTTACCAATTTTTCATGCCTATATCTGGTAAACTAAATAATTGGAAGACAGCATTGTGCAGTATAACTACCAATGTTGAATTCCAAAAAAAAAAAAAAAATTAAAATAATCTATTTTTAAGAGAGGAAATGACCTGGTGATGTGAAAATGTGTAATTAAAAAAAATAGACCTTCTTCCTAGAGCAATACCCTGCAAGGCAATCACTGGGTCAATTGGGACCTCTAATTCTAGTTTTTAGCCACCTCAACAGCGATTTCCACAGTAGTTGTACCATCCTACACTCCCCCCAACAGTGGAGAAGTGTGCCTTTTTCTACACAGCCCCTCCAGCCTTTGTTATTGGTTGATTTTTCTGATGATAGCTATTATTTCTGAGGTGAGAGGGAATCTCAGTATTGTTTTAATTTGCATCTCTCAAAGTGATATAAACACTTTTTCATATACATATATATTTGCTGTCTGTATTTCTTCTTCATCTGAGAAGCGCATATTTACCTTACATGCCCATTCTGGATTGGGTCTTTAAACTTGGGAGGTCTGATTATTTGGAGTTCTCAGTAGTAATCCTTGTTTGAGGAGCAGGTGGCCAACCTTCTTTACCACATTGTGAGCTGTCTCTTCACTCTGTTGGTGGTGTCTCCTGCTGTACAAAAGCTTTTCAATAAGATGAAATCCCAGTTGTTGACTCTTCGTGCACATGGGCAAACATTGCATTGCCTCCCTACTGTGAGAAGCTGGTAGAGTAAATAATACCTTAAATGTATAATTGTGCCAGCCCCACCCCCAGGGCACGCGGGATTGGCAGCTGAGACTGGACCTGGGCATGATGGTGCGTGCCTGTAATCTCAGCTCTTGGGAGGCTGTAAACAGGTGGATCACTACAAATCCGATCTAGGAGTGAAACCCTGAACACACTGAAGACCTTTCCCTAAAATAAAAATAAAATGTACAGTGGATATTTTTAAATGGGAAGAAACTTAAAAAGGAAAGAGAAACTTGAATGGAGGAATGGAGAAAAGAAACAAAAGGAAAAGCAAAAATAATAATAATAATATATGATAGTTAAGATGCTACTAATTTCTCTTAGTTCATTGAAAAGAAAGGTCTGTGTTAATATCGTTTGAACAATTAGATTCCTATATCTTGTACTCTGAGTGATATAAAGATAATAATAGGCAATATATTAACCATTGTTGCCCTCCTACTATCTCATTTTGAAATCTTGGTGTTTTTTTTTTCCTCTTAAAAAAATGAATATACTCAGCAGCACAGCACAATGTAAGGTCTTAAGTCTGATTTCCAGTACCAATAAGAAAGAAGAAATAGAAAGAAAGAAAGAAAGAAAGAAAGAAAGAAAGAAAGAAAGAAAGAAAGAAAGAAAGAAAGAAAGAAAGAAAAAATGGCAGCCTTCTGTGTTGTACCCATTTTCTTCACAATTTCTATAAAACCAGGTACTTGTTCCACTTGTGCCTAGTTCTTATTAAGTTCACTGAACCATAATTTAACGAAGAGTGTGTGTGTGTGTGTGTGTGTGTGCGCGCGCGCACGCGTGCGCTCTGTGTGTGTTGATACAGGGTCTCACTGCAGCTCCAGTTCCCAATGGTCCTGTGGTTTGCAGCCTCCCCAGTGTTGGGATTACAGGCATACAACACCGTGATTTCGGTGGCTGGCTCAGCACACCTATAAGCAGGGCTGGCATGGCATATGATGCTGGGGATTGAACCCTGCTCCCTGCGCTTGCCTAAGCAGGTGCTTACTCTGCTGAGCTATCTCGTCTTCCCTGAAGAATTTTTGATAAAACAATTCTATCACCTCCTTTATTTGCCCGCTGCTACCAATTCTCACTCATCCATCCATACATACATTCATGCATCCATCCATCCATGCATCTCTCCATCCATCCACTGTCATTTTTGAAGAGATTTTTATAGGCAGCATTTCAGCAATGTCAGTAAAACACATAGTCCCTGCCTTCAAGTTCATGTTGGAGTCACACGTTACAAACATTTTTAATAGAATGACAGTTCATTCGTTGAGCCCATGTTTGGGGGAATCACCAAATGTTCTAGGCATCTACATTTTGCTTTCCTACCTAGTCTTCAAAACAATGCCATCTGGGGACATTATTTGCCTCATTTTACAAGGATTACAACTGATAGTCAGAAAGGTTAAGGAATTTACCTATGGTAAATTAGTAAAAGGCTGATTTTTTTTTTTAAACTGGGGATTGAACTCAGGCCGTTGTGCTTGCCAGGGAAGCACATCACCCTGGCCCCTATAGTTAATGGTTGATTAAGGGAAGAGTGAAACTTTGAACCAAGGTCTGTTTGATTCCAAATACCTATGGACATAAATACATCAGCTAAGATACAGTGGCGTGCAACACCCTGGCTCCGACACTGTCTTCCTGCGTAACTGTGGTGGAACAATAGCACTGGAGCCCACTTTTCCACCACTCCTCACCCTTCCCAGGGTGGGCAGGAAGCTCATCAAGGGTAGACTTCATGCCTGACTTCTTCTGTCTCCTAGACGGACACAGTCTTATGGAGATGATGTTTCATTACTGTATGAAGAAAAGTATTAGAGTGTGATGTGAGAAGAAAGTTGGGAGAGAGAGAAGAAAATAAAATTTTGTTATTAAATTAATCATAGGGCACCATACAGTGCTTGCTACCTGAAATATTTTTGGGATTGTTGCTCCAAGGTGCAATGCTTGTCCATCTCCTCCTGAGAGGGTTCCTAGTGCAGAATCTTAGCAACAAGACTCTGCCTTTTGTTAGGATTCAGTAGCCACAAGGCTGGGCTTGCTGACCTTAATGGAAATGGCTTTATATCGCAGTCCAAGCTAGGACAGCATATGTCGGAGCACAATAGTAACTTTGTTAATCATTAAATTGTAATAAACATAGCAGTGACACCTTGTGCATTTGCTAAGTTTACTTTCAAGGCAGTTGTGCCTCTCATTCCTCGTCATAAATTGTAAGATTTTATGGTTTAGAGAGCCAAAGGCCAGATACACAAGCTATAGATTCAGGGACCCAAGCTCCAGGGCCCAACCCAAGACTCCTGTTCCCTATCCAAAGTCTGCCTTTCCATTCACGGAAGGCACACTTTTTTTTCTTTATTTGTATTTTGTGTTCCATTTTGTTGGAAGAATTTAATCTTCATTCTACTTATATAATTTCCAAGAACTTTCACAATTTATAAGTTTTCTTCTTTTCCAGACTCATAATTTTTGCAGTACTGTTACTATTCTATGTATGTAGAAGAAATTTTAGAAACCTCAGCAACAATCCAGAATAGGATACCAAAAAGATATATAGTTTCATTCTTTGACCAGAAGAACAATAAAGTCCTCACCTTTATATTTCAGCACACAGAGATTTACCATCTTCATGAATACACAGAAAGTGCTTTAATTAGTTTTATTGGCACACTGTATAATATTATATATATATGTATATAAAATGATCCCACGCATCCTGGGAATTTGTACCTGCACATGATGTAACTTCATTCTTCTTTTTTCCTCACTCCCCTCTCCTTCTTACTTACAAAAGCTTTTTTACATTTTTTTCTTCTTTTTTTCTTTCCCATTCTTTCCTTTGCCCCTCCCTTTCCATTGTTCTCCTTCCCACTTGAATATTTTCTTCCCACTTCCCAGTATCTAGTACACATTTTGATCTTTATTTGCCCTTTCAGTTTCTCACATCAAGGAAGCTGTGATATTTACACACGTGAGTCTGATTTCTTTCACTTAAGAGTATTGTGTCAAGGTATATCCATTTACTGGAAATGCCTCAAGATTATCCATCTTTATGGCAGATGTTGAAGGGCATTTGGGCTGTTTCCAAAACTCAGCCATTACAGACTGCTGTTATAAACATGGGTGAGGCACACTTATTTTAACTTTAAGGCAACTTATTTAATTGCCTTCTGTAAGCTCATTATCATCATAATAATGGTCTTTATATTTGCTCCAAGGTGCAGAGGACAAGAGTTCTCTTGGCTCTCCACTTCCTCCAGGCCTCTATGATTCATTTTTATGGCCTAATGCAGCAGTGGGAAACCTGTGGCATGTTGTTTTTCCTTTTGGGCAAAGATATTAATGTATGAGTATTTTGCTAGACTAAAACCTCTGTATTTGGGTTTAATTGCTGTTCTGGCAGTTTGTGCTAAGTGGATATCTGGCTGCATTTGGGACACTAATGTCTAAAAGTTCACGATCACTGACCTAGTGAAATCTGTGCTTCATTTCTGACATGACTCATGTCATATGTGTAACTTAATTCAGGTTGAGGTTCTACCCCCCATGTCAAGAATGAAAACTCCTGATCTGATAACCTTTCTGACTCAAAAACCCACCGCAGGACCATGGAACTAAAGAAAAGTTTTATTATACATGCAAACTCTGTGTTAAAATATTTGGGACCTTTCCATTTGATCAGTTGGAATATTTTATTTTAGTCCTAATTTTTTCCTGCAAGCCCATCATGGAATCCCTGCACTACAGCTATGAAGGGGAAGAAGCCCAATTACTTTTGGCATCCAGTGGTGAATCAAATCCTAGAGGCATGGGAGTACGGTGAGGTAGGAAGAGCAAGAAGGGCACAACAACAGCGCGCAGGTCACTGAGCCATGGCTGGTGGCCAAGGTGTGCTTCCAAGCGCACAGAGAGGCTAGCACTAGGTGCCTTCCAAAGTAAACCCCCAGCAATCTAAGCGTCGATGCCCTGACAGACACCCACACTGATGGGCCATTGCTACAGCACAGACAAGACACTGGATCTCAGCTGACACGGGGTTTACAGCCACCTCTTCCCTTGATGCAATGCCACATGCCATCTGCTATGACAATTCAGAGAAAAAAATGACTGGATTTTTCTGTGAACTGGATTTGAGGTTCACTATGATACCTCAATACTTCACAATGCATTTTGGTTCAACAGAGTTGCAAAATATCTGCTCTGGAGGGAAAGTGGTTTTAAAGATTGGGTACTCTCAACCTCTCACAGAGAGCAAACTGGTCCAGTATTGGCCGTGACTCATCCACATGGATGACACACACAAAGGATCTACAGAGTATGGTACAGGACTACAAGATAAACCCTGAGGGGACTTCACTGACCTCATAAGAAACATAAAGTACATGTGTTGGTATATAGGTCTTGCTCTATCTAGGTCTTAACCATCCAGCAGAAAAGTATCAAAATGAAGTACACATCGCGGGGCCATAATAATAAGCTGAGCTGTAAATGGCTATGGTCAACAACTTCTTCAGATGATTCACTATTGTTGTGGAATGCTGCACTGTGTTGGATTGTGTCGTCAAGTTCAAGCACCTAAGTTATATGAATGACAATGGAGTGCCCATCTTTGACAGGTGTAGACAAAGGAAGGGGTATAGAAAGGAAGAATCATGATGTGTGTGTATGGACAGTACAGTTGGGATAGATAACACTGTGCTTCTACATAATTCTATGAGAGGCAAGATTTGCACTAATGGTGGTTGGACAGGATATTATGTCAACTTCTAGTACTATGGACAACCGCTAGGAAAATAACAAGGTAGAAAGTATTAATTATTGAATCTTTGATGTAATCCAGGTATAAAAAGTAAGATACGCAAACAGCTACACTCTCTTTAATGATAATAGACATATGCTATAATAATGTCTGTAAGTATAATATCATGTATGCACCTTCTATGATACCAAAACATTACGAAAACAGTTTGCAGTGTATTAATTTATCAAATCCATCTTGTCAAGGTACTTAAAACTGTCTCATTGATATTTGTACTTCAATAAAATAAAAAATAAATTAAAAAAAATAAAGATTGGGTACTAGAAAAACACAACCCTTATTCTGAGGAGTTCTTGGTTCAACAGGAGGATAAATGTAATAATATCAATCAGGAAGATATTCGAAACACATGGACACTAGGCAATCGGAAGTAATGTTGCCCCATGTACAGAGGGCTTCTGACTACACATGCACGTACCTGCAATACTTCACCATGGAGATGGTTCCAAATGGATCTGGAAATGGTCAAGAAAATGCTGAGTCAACAGAGTTCACGGTGCTACACGGTTAGATTACGGGTGGATCCTTTACAAAGAAAAGCTTTAGGCCTAAAAGTGAATAAAAATTGTCATGGTCAGCATATACCGCATGCCAGCTCAGTGTTAAAGCATTCCAAGAGCTATTTCACTCAATCCTCATCCTGCCCCTTTCTAACAAGTAAGGATCTATCCAAGGTCATATAGGTTTTGAATGGAGATTACCTGGGGAGTAGGCACTCAGATTCCAATGCCAGAGCTGGAACAGATACCTGAAATTGGAGATGTTTATTCTTCTCCAAAAGGAATTGACTTTTAGGTTTAAGTATACAGAAAGACTTTCAGAGCTAAGGGACAGAAAAGTCAAGTTCCTTATTTCCTTGTTACCAGGATAAACTGAATGTATCTTAGAATTGAGGTGGTGAAGTCCTTACTCAAAAAGAAAGGCAAAGCCAGGACAGTGCAAATGAAGACAAATACCACGTAAGACAAAGCTAACAGTTACCTTTCTTAAGAACCTGAAGAGAATGAACAACTGGCAAAAACACAACCAGACAAACATTGCTCAATATGGATCTAAAGGTAGAAGGGAGTAGCTGGGAGCTGTGTTCCAACTCAGAAGAACCTGCCAGAAGTAGTAAAACAATCCTGTCTCCTTGCGGTGACTTTGGAATCACAGATATTCCCCAGCCCAGGTCTGTCTTTGATCAGCACAATCAGTTTTGTGAAATAACCTTTGAATCCAAGCAGTTAATAGGCTCCTGCTGCCCAATCCAAACCTATAATTCCATTGCTTTTTCTTAGAAAACTGTCTCCTAGAGCTTTGCAACTAAGGGCACGTGTCAGCCCAGGAGGACTACAGTGTCACACAGGTCCGAAGAGCAAAGCAGAACAGGAGGATTTCTAAAGAAATACTTCTGATGTTCAAATTTTTTAATGAGAGAAGGAAACGATCAGCAGGACTGACTTTCTCCATGGCTTTCCAAGAGCACTATATACTTTCAGACCACAGGAATTTCACACCTGCAGACTTCAAAATATTACGAAGGAGAACAATTATTACCATGACATTCCCAAGGAATGAGCTGGAGGGACTGCAACAGTTGAATAATGATAAAGTTTCACATAGCTATAAGTAGCAAAAATTTATATTTGGTAAATACTATGAAGTCCTAAATGCCAAGGTTGAAGACATGACTGCAGAAAACCTTTTGCTGTAAAGACCAAAAAAGTACTATTGGTCGTTTGCCCATTATACTTGGCCTAAGTGTTAGCCTTACTTGTTCAGAAATGAATTTATTCATTTGATAATTTGATCATATATATACCGGAAGCTTCCTATATTATATACTTGTCACTGTCCACTATCCAGGATGGACTACTGGGTGGCACCAGAACCTTTAGGTGGTGAGGTCTTGTGAAGATCCTATGACATTGGGGGTACTCTCCCCAAGGGATTTTTGCTCTCTCTCTCTCTCTCTCTCTCTCTCTCTCTCTCTCTCTGTGTGTGTGTATGTGTGTGTGGTGTGTGTGTCTTTCTCCCTGTCTCTCCCCTCTGACACTCCCATCTATTTCCCGACTAAAATATGAGCAGATTGAGGCCGGGCGTGGTGGCGCATGCCTGTAATCCCAGCACTCGGGAGGCTGAGGCAGGAGGATTGTTGTGAGTTCGAGACTAGCCTGAGCTACAAAGTGAGCTTAAGGCCAGCCTGAACTACATAGTGAGACCCTGTCTCAAAAAAGAAAAAAATAATAATAAAATATGAGCAGATTGAGCCCAGATGCAATGCAATTCTCTCTCTCACCAGAGACCAAAAGCAGTGGGGCCATCAGATCTTGGACTAAAATGTCTAGAACTGAGATCTAAAATAATCCTTTCTTCTTTGTCAGTTAACTGCTTCAGGCATTCCACTGTGGCAACTCAAAGTTGATCAACACACACCCTAACTCTTGTTTGGAAAATAGTTCTAAGTTCTTTCCTAGAGAAAACAACTATATCTGTTTTTGCCACAGGTTTCTTACTCACTCATTTAATGGAAATAATGAATGGAAGCAATACTTTGTGAGAATTTTTTCCCTTTAAATGCTAGCTAGATTCAGGGACCCCATTTCTTTATTAGGCTTGATAGTTTTGCCAAAATTGCACATGAGAAAATTGCCCTTTGGGCTTAAAGAGCCAACATGAAAGAGAACAGAACTGAAGATTTCAGTAGGGGTTAAATAAAAGACACTGCACTAGGAAAAGCCAAGTCATGAGAGGAGGTTGGTGGAAAAGGAAGAACAAGGTGGAAGCCAAGAGGTGAATGGACAGACTGGTCTTAGAACTGAAAAAGAAAGATATGTGCTGGAGTACCCAGAGGAATCAGAGGAATGGCAGGAAATGAGCCCAGAGAGAGGGTCCCATCAAAGAAAGATGAAGGCTAATGAGAAACAGGCTTTCATTATCAGAGAAGTGGTCACAGAATAGGAAACCAGGATCAACCCTGTGGTGTTGGATGAGATTGGGAGGCACTGGTGTGGACTTGGGGGCTTGAGTGCACGTGGACACAGAATGAGTGCAGACATAGATATGGGGGCTCCCAGAGAAGACCTGGGAAAACAATACCCCAAGGCAGGGAGCACACAGGCCACCCAAGTCGTCTTTACAGATGACTCCTCTAAAGAAAGCCATGGCTCTCTGGGAAACAGCTGATACTAGAGCTGCAGATAGGGTGATAGAGATACATTGCTCCAGAGAACAAGGAGATGTTCAAGAATGACAAAAATCCTGCTTTTTAGGGACCCTACTGGCCAGACAGTTGAGAGACAAATAGTGATAATGAAAATTAAAAGCCATTTAACAAAATAGGGTTTCATGAGCCCACACTGATACAAACAAGCAGAAAAAAACAAGCAAATTGAAAGCTTGAAAGGATTTGGCATGGCTAAGTTGAGAGAAGTCACATCTGAGAGGCTCACAGAAGATCAACTAAATCTGCAGGTAACTGGAAGAAAGCCAAGGACAGACACCATGACACAAGACATCAGTTTGAAAGCAGAGATGTGCAATCAAATAAAATATACTTATAGGAGTAAAAACAGGGAAAACAGTCCAAAGGATGCTGCCCACACCAGTCACAGGAACAGCCATTGTTCCCACCAGAAAGCTGCTGGGATTCAAGGAGTGCAGCAGAGTCTAACCTCACAGGATAGACTTGGGGTATGTGGGCCCTGTAGACACTGAGGAGGCTTCAGCCTGGCACCATTTTTCCTAGCACACACCAAGGGAGATTTATCAGAAAAGAAAAGACTCCCTCCCCATCCATCCGATCTCAGACTCAGAAAGGATAAATAAGCAATCAATGTTTGTGTCAGGAGCATTCAATACCAGACTCCAGCACACCTGAGTCACCACCAGGAGGCTGAGGCTTGTCCTGTGCCAGCTAGGCAGTTCACCCAGCACACAGAGCTCACACTGGTACAATTTGGATCTGTACTCAGCACATTGCACTCCCTTGAATCCAATTCCAACCGCGTTGGTCAGTCATAGACCTGCCAGACTTCTGTGACATCTAGCACCAGTCCCCATGCAACCTTGATTTCCATGCTGTGTTCCAATCAGACATGAGTCTCCAGCTGGCACACTTGGACTGCGGCAGTATCCATGCAGCACCCCACTGTAGGTGCACCAGAGTTTACACCCTGCATTTGCCAAAGCCCAAGGCATAGTGCCTGCCTGGTACAACACAGCATTCTTCTGCCCGGTTAGCAGCAAGGCTTACAGTTCTGTCTTATCTGGTGCTCTGGCTTTCATAAGACATCACCCAGAGCCCTGTCTCCTCACTGAGCTTGATAGACTCTCCCCACATTGGCCCAAGGAACACATGGGTCTCCAGTGGTCACCCTGAGGAGAGGAGCCTCATATGGTATCTAGACATGGTTCTACAGATATCAGAATATCAGCAGGTCCCCAGCATTGGCCCCAATCAGCAGGAATCTATACCAGGAGCCTCACAATACAATGCTCCACACCCTTCTTGAGCTGGTACCTAAGCTTGAACAATTTCAGAAATTATTTACAGACAGGGACCAAATGAACTGAGAAATCTTGCATGAACACACAGAATAGAAAAATTAGCAAAAGGGGCTGGAGAGATGGCCTAGTAGAATAAGCACTTGCCTGGCAAGTACAAGGGCCTGAGTTCAATCCTCTGTTCCACCAAGAAAGAAAGAAGAAAGAAAGAAAGAAAGAAAGAAAGAAAGAAAGAAAGAAAGAAAGAAAGAAAGAAAGAAAGAAAGAAAGAAAGGGAGAAAATTCGGCAAAGGGGAATTGATTTGTAAGACTAAAGACTGCAGAGCCACCCCATAAGGCTACATCTGTGCCTCTTAAATAGAAACTTTCTTTCTCTCAATAAATACTTCTACTATTAACCTCTGTTGCTTTTTGTGTTGATTATTTGATTTTATAGAACACAAACCCAGCATATCAGACATCTAAAAGATTGGGAGCTGTATCTCCCTTACGTTATTTGGATTATTTGGAGATCCTGTACCATATGTGCTATATCATTTGAAGGTCTTCTACTGAGATAATTTGACAAATCTATTTGTGGTAAGAGATCTGTGTCAAAGCAGCATGAGACCACCAGTAGAGCTGGTGCGATGGCCCAGCAGCCTGAAGCAGCTGCTTGGGCAAGATTAGGTGAGCACAGGGACGTGCTCCAATTCCCAGCACCATATACCACATCAACCCCTACCGCCAGGGTGGGCCAAACTGGCCACAAAAAAAAAAACAAAAAATAGAAAACATTTTATGATTGAGATATATATTACACTTAGACATACCAAAAACTGGCCAGCCTAGATAATGTCACACATTTCTTCGATGACATCCAATTAAAAGTAAATTAGGTGAAAACTTCTTTGTGTACTCTATAAAGATGATTGACTAAAAAGGTTCTTCTATATTAAGATATATTATTTAAATATGTTTCAAAGATAATATCGTGGAGCCAGAGAGATAGCTCATCAGACTGCCTACTTAGGCAAACCCGGGGACCCTGGTTCCACCGCTGGCACCACATGCCACTCCAGCCCTGCCCCCAGGCATGCTGAGCTGGGATTACAGGTGGTACACACCATAATCCCAGTCCTGAGGAGGCTGAACACAGGAGGATTTCTATGAGTCCAAACTGTTGAAACCCTGTATCAAAAACATTTTTTTAAAAAGGTAATATAGGGGCTGGAGAGATAGCTCAGCAGAATAAGCACTTCCCTGGCAGGCGCAAGGATCTGAGTTCAATCCCAAATTCCACCAACAAATAAATAAATAAATACAAATTTAAAAAGATAATATCATGATTATTATGCTGACAGACTGACTTTTTGTGGGGGGATACCAGAAGTCGAACTTGGGACTTTGCTCTTGCCAGGCAGGTATTTATGTCACTAAGCTAGCTCCCTTGACCCTGTGTGTGACTCTTAATCTCAGGCTTTCTCTATAAAACTTTTATAATTGTTGCCTATAAACATTCTATGAGGATTCAGCAACCACAATTGGTAAGAAATGAGTCCTCTGGCTATACTTTATATTTCAAAGTGCATGATATTCAGGTAAGATTATAACAATTTAGCTCACTGCTCACATTGCATTACTGATACAACTGCATACACTTCTGGGTGTTCAACAACCAAGACCAGAACTGAAAAGGTAACTGGGCCAAGATAATCAGTATTTTAGTCCCGAACTTCCAAGATCAATGAAGACCCAGGACATGAAAAACCTTTTCTACAGGATTCTACAGTTTTGGTGAGTTACCCAGAATTCTAAGCAGGGAGATTACTGGATCCCAGAGAACAAAAATCAACAAACACACAGTGTGTCAAAGGAGGATCTCCAAAGGGGGTGAACTCTATTATGCTTTCACAGAAAATAACAAGGTTATAAGCATGATTTTGATGTATGATGGCTAACCCTGACAGAGGCACTGAAAGGCTCTGTTCATGGTTCGAAAAGTAATGTCAGAAGAAACTTAACTGACCTTGATAGACAGCAAGAGATTAATTTTGATTAACACAAGTTGCTCTTTAACTTGGTCTTAAATACTCAACAGAAAAGTATAACCAAAAGATGTATGAAAACAATTCCATAGTAATAGAAGCTAGATGTAAAAAGGGGCTCTAATTCCTGATCCATTCTGACAAGATCCAGCTTCTCCAGTATTTGACCACTTTTGTGGTAAATTAGGAAAAACTATAGTGGCTCTATAAGAGCTCAGCAAGAGTCTTTCAATTCCTTAGCTAACAGCAACATGCTGGTTGCCATGAGGAAGGCAGCTGCCAAGAAGGACTGAGCCCCTCTGGAATAAAGCTTTGCAGAGAAAAAAAAATTCCTCAGTAAAATTATCCTTCAAAATATCAGACGCAAGGGATCGGGCTCCCAAGGTGGCGGCGGCGGCGGAGGAGCGGATGACTGAGGACGGAGGCGGCAGCCACGGTGACGGCGGCTCTTCTTCGGCCGTCGGCTCTGCCCAGCGACACCCCCGCCTCCTCCTACCCAGCCCCCGCAGCCGGGCACCCAGGTGCCCCCAGCGTCGGCGCTGGCTCCGGAGCAGCTGCCTCAGAACAGCACGCTGGTGGCGCTGCCCATCGTGGCTATCGAGAGCATCCTCAGCTTTATGTCCTACGACGAAATTAGCCAACTGCGCCTGGTTGGTAAAAGAATGGACTTAGTTTGCCAGAGAATGTTGAATCAGGGGTTTCTGAAAGTGGAGAGGTACCATAACCTGTGTCAGAAGCAAGGGAAAGCACAGCTCCTGAGGAGAGAATCCGAAAGGAGAAACCATTCTTTAGCTCGCCATGCAGACATCCTTGCTGCTGTGGAAACAAGGCTATCACTGTTAGGAAGTATGTGGATTCCAATCTCTGTTGCTTCATCCCAGGAAAGGGTCAACAAGGTCTCGCTACAAAGATCAGACTCGTAGTGACCCTCCTGTTTTCAGCCTCCTAAGTGCCGGGAGTACGGGCGTGTGCCACCAAGCCCAGTCTCATTTGCTGTCTCAGCGCACCTGGGGAGTGGGGCCAGCGTGGCACCAGGGACCAAGTGGTTTTTGAAAAGTCAGAATTGCTCCTACTTCTATCAATGGTTCTGTTTTACCTTCTGTATAGTTAACAGTATGAGTATGTATCATATATGTGGTTTTTCAGTATATGTAGAAAATGCTAATTCTCACAGTAGAAACTGATGTTCTACAGAGAAGCTTGTTAAGGGTTCAGATTTAAGTGCTGATCTGTAGTTAATATTCCAGAGATACTGCAGTGGATAAGATAGGATTGTACTACCTCTGGGATTGGTACACTGTAGGGTGGGAGTAGGAGAAGAACATGGTTTTTGTTTTGTTATGATTGAGAAATGTGTCTTGATGCCAGCCTTATAAACATTAAGATTTAATAATTGCTGCTGCAGCAATTTATATACACTTATTTATAGCTGTGCTACAAACCTAGATGTGGTTGTTTCCACAGTAATTGTTACGTAGCAAAATACTCTGAGCTAAGTAGTAGGCCTCTAACAAGATAAGGGTGTGTGGCATCTTTGCTAAAAATGTAAGCATTTCGCATGGGTTAACAATTCCACGTTTTATTTTTTTAATCTACCCTTTTTTTTCTTTTTTTTTTTTTTTTTTTGCGGAACCAGGGATTGAACTCAGGCCCTTGCGCTTGCCGGGATGCAGTTATTCCACTGAGCATCTCCCCGGCCCTTATCTATCGTTTTGAGACAGAGTCTCACTATGCAATTTAGGCTGGCCTTGCGCGCACGTTGTAGCGCACACTGGCCTTGAACCTACAGCAGTCCTCCTGCCTCAGCCTCCCAAGTGCTGGGATTACAGGTTTATGCGTGGCAGCTAATTCCACTTTTTTAAAAATAGAGTTTTATTACCATGTATGCAGTACATAATGATTACATTCATCATGAGGAATTATTACTTATGTATAGAGAATTCCACTTAAAGTGTAAATGCAGATGAGATGCAGAGCTAGTGGGATAGATATGAAGGTTGTTTTACTGTTTGATCAGATGGTGCTAAAAGGCTCCCTTTATATGGTTGGAACTAATTAATACCTAATAATGCAAATACTCTGTTATTTTTATAGGTAATTGTCATTAGCAGTGTATGTGTAGTTTCCATGGTCAGTTTTTATGACATTTTGGGGGACGATCTTATTACAATTGGATTTGAATATCCTTTGGTATATCACTTGTCTGCAAGTGCTTTTGTAGAAACTGTAAAATGGTGACTGACTGAAAACTGTAAATGCTGACTGTTGCCAGATTTTAGGCAAAAGAGATTTCTAGGTCTTTAACTCTTAGGTATGAGGTGTCCTTTGGGCTACTACTATCTTCTCTAGCTTCAGAGGTTTTACTAAAGGAAGTGAATATTTAAGAACCATTGATGATTGTTAAGTAACTAACCGTAGAGAGGTCTGTCTGCAGTGAAATTCCCAGGGCCTGCAGAGCCTGCAGTCCTAGTATCTGGCTCTCAAGATGTGGCCAGCGTTGGTTCTCAAGCACTTATTCTACTGAGCCATCTCCCTGGTTCTGAATAGTTTGCTTTTTGGTGGGTGATCAGTCAGAAAGACCAAATCCTGTATCCTCATCTGACTCCTCCAACTCTTCCTTGGTTTCCACCTTGGCTGGAGCAAGTGCAGCAGCAGGAGCAGCAGGGGTGGCTGCAGCGACGGGCAGCAGCCACAGATGCAGATGGATCGCCCAAGAAGGCCTTGAAATTTTCAGCAAGTATAATCAGTCTCCACAGACAAAGCCAGGACCTGCTTGTACCCACCGATGGTAGAATGGGGCACTGATGCAGTGGTTCGCTAACCAGCCTGCAGACAACACTGGCAACATTGCGGACACTCTCCAGAAAGTGAGAATGCAGTTTCCTCTGCAACATCGAACACTTCTGGGTTGCAGATGCTTCCATTGTCAAACACTTACTGAAAGATCAGCCCGAAGGAGAATGCGGAGATGCTCAGCATGTTTAGGAGGGTTGTCTTGCTGGCGCCCTCTTCATCTCTAGACTTTCGTTTTTTGGCGGAGCCAGGAATTGAACTCAGGCCTCAGGACTTATGTTTGCCAGGCAAGCACTTATTTCACTGAGCTATCTTTCCAGCTCCTTTGCCACCAGTTTTAATCAGCTATACATCACTCAGGATTTCAATGGTGCCCCTGCAGATTTTAGTGGTGATGCCCAGAACCTGGAAGTAGAAGGTCTTCTTGGGCCCCAGTGTTCTGGGCTAGCACAGTGACTTCACATGGCACAGTGGCGCCTGTATGGACAGCAGCAGGTACCTCATGGGTCAGCAGCACATCCTTGACCTCATTGAGGTCCTCTCTGGTCAATACAAAGCTCACGTTCCCCCAGATAGAAGGCCGCAGCTTCTCCAGAGCTGGGTTGTTTTCCAGGTGTCATCAGATGGGATAGCGCAGCATGGAGTCCTTCCCATCAGCGCCGCAGTCTTCCTGGAGGGACGTTTGATCTGCTGCATCTGCTTGGAGCCCATGTTGTTTTGCTCCCACAGTGAAGCATTTTGGATAACCATCCAGCTTTTGGATGATCTTAAGGGGGTAGTTGGATTTCCAGGTTGTCCTGTCTTGGGCTTCACGACAGTGCGTCGGCGATTGCCACGTAGGGTTTAAACATGATGCCACTCGCATGAAGAAGCCTGGAAAGAGCTAACTTTTTATTTTATGTTGCTATTTTTTTATTTTACTTAGGTAAAATTTCTAACTTATTAAGACTTTGCAGTATTTACATTGTCCTTAAAGTTCTCCATACACCATCTTCAAAACATAAGCACGTGCACCTAACCTCCAGATACTGAAGTGAGGGCACTGTGCCAGTCCATTGCTGCTGCAAAGGCCTCAGATGCTGACAGTTGTAGGAGGAATACTGTAGTTTTCCACACACTGCTGTTTCCATCATCTTGTCCCCTGCCTGTAGCTTTTGGATGAAGAGAGAAACCATTTTAAATTTTATTAACAATGTGGAATACCTATCCTATTGACCAAAATCTGTATGGCATAAAGATTTGAAAGTATTACCTCATTTGGAAGATTTGAGTGATTGATGAGATCTACTGAGTGTTGAGGTATGTCAATTCTACCAGAGCCCCACAGCGAGCTCACGAAGTCCTCCAGGAGTTAAGGGACATTTCCTCCATGGCCATGGAATACTTCGATGAGAAGATTGTTCCCATTCTGAAGAGGAAACTGCCAGGGTCAGATGTGTCTGGAAGACTCATGGGCTCTCCTCCAGTTCCAGGACCATCCGCAGCCCTAACGACAATGCAGCTCTTCTCAAAGCAAAACCCTTCAAGACAAGAGGTTACTAAACTCCAGCAGCAGGTAAAGACCAACGGTGCTGGAGTGACTGTTCTCAGGCGGGAAATTTCTGAACTTCGCACCAAAGTGCAGGAACAGCAAAAACAGCTTCAAGACCAAGACCAGAAACTGTTAGAACAGACCCAGATTATAGGTGAACAGAACACACGGTTGGCAGAGCTGGAGCGCAAACTCCGGGAAGTCATGGAGAGCGCAGTAGGAAGCTCCTCGGGGGCTAGGCAGAGTGAGGAGTCTCCTCGGAAACGGAGAAAGGCCACAGAAGCCATAGACTCGCTTAGGAAATCGAAGCGACTTCGGAATCGAAAGTAGATTGGAGAACATGGGCCTTGCTCCAGAGGAAGGTGTGGCTTTGACCTAGCAGGGTCCTGGGAACAATGCTGTGTCCAGGCCCTCTAGGCTTCCAGAATACAACTTCAGCCTGAACTCATGGTTGGGACA
>PVKA01025846.1:0-32497 GCA_004027165.1 Ctenomys sociabilis
ACACTATAGAACTTCATTCTCTTTCCTCTGTGGCTCCATAATCTCCTTGTTCAGAAAATTTGGAGCTCAACTGAGTTTCATGATGTTGCAGTACAGGTTCTCCTATGTCCTGAGTCTTCACTGACCTTGAAAGGCTAGGGCCAAAATGTTGGCTGGCCTTGTGGCTCTTCTATTTCTCCAATGTTGATCTGTGAATTTAGGTTGTTAACTATCCACAAGAAAAGCTGATTAGTATCCTGGAGCATATGCCATTCACTTTGCCTTATCGGACTCAATTGATTTTAGTTGTTGTTCTACATTTCCATTTGTATTTCTGCTTTCTGCTTCTTATACTAGGGAGACTTTACGATATTTATACAGGTGTGTCTGGTTTATTTCACTTATGAGTATATGTGCAAGTGGCTTCAATATAAATGCTTCAAGCTTATCATTCTTTATAGCTAAGTAATACTCCATTATATAGAAATACCACATCTTTTTCAACCATTCCTCATGTGATGGACATCTTGGTTGTTTCCAAGATTTTTCTATCACAAATTGTGCTGCTATAAACATAGTTACACACATATCACTATGATATAATGTTTTCAGTTCCTCTGGGAAAATTCCTAGTAGGGGGATAGGAGTGTTTCTGTTTTAATGTTTAGATGTTTAATCCATTTTGACTTTAACTTAGTGCGTGGTGATAGAGCTGGGTCAAGTTTTAGTTTTCAGCATGTGGAAAGCCAGGTATTCCAGCACCATTTGTTTAAGAGGCTATCCTTCTTCCAGTAAGTATGATTGGCCCCTTTGTCGAAGATCAGATGACTGAGTGTATTCATAGATCCTTCTGCAACTTATAATCTATTTCATTGATCCTCAGGTCTATTTTGTTGCCAATACAATGTTGATTTTATCACAGTGGCTTTGTAGTATAATTTAAAGTCAGGAATTATGATGCCTCCTGCCTCGTCTTTATTGGCCAAGATTGCCTTTGCTACTGTAGGTCGTTTGTGCTTCCAAATAAATTTTAGGAATGATTTCCCTATGTCTGGGAGGTATGTTGGTGGCAATTTGATAGGGATTGCATTAAATCTGTACAGCAATTTTGGGAGTATGGCCATCTTCACGATATTGGTTCTTCCTATCCAGGAGCATGGAATATCTTTCCATTTTCTGTAATCCTCTATAATCATTTTTCTTAGCATGTTGTAATTTTCCATGAAAAGATCTTTGGCTTCCTTGGTTAAGTGAATCCCAAGGTATTTCATTTTCCTTGGTGCTATTGTAAAAGGTATTGTTTCTATTGCTTCCCTTTCAGTGTGCTTGTTATCTGTGTAGAGGAATGCTATTGACTTTTGAGTGTTGATTTTGTATCCTGCTACGCTACTGAATCTCCCTATCATTTCTAGTAGTTTCTTGGTGGAATTTTTTGGGTCTTCCATGTAAAGTATCATGTCATCTGCAAATAGTGATAATTTAACTTCCTCTTTACCTATTCTTATTTCCTTTATTTCTCGCTCTTTTCTAATGGCTGTTGCTAAGGATTCTAAGACTATATTGAATAGGAGGGGTGATGGAGGACATCCTTATCTTGTACCTGATTTAAGAGTAAAAGATTACAGTTTTTCCCCATTTAGGATTATATGAGCTTTTGGGTTGTCATAGATGGCTTTTATCAAGTTAAGATAGAGTCCATGTATTCCAATTTTCTGTAGGACCTTGAACTTGAGTGAGTGTTAGATTTTGTCAAAGGCTTTCTGTGCATCAATTAAGATGATCATGTGGTTTTAGATTTCTGTCTATTAATATAGTGTATTACATTTATAGATTTTCAAATATTGAACCATCCTTGCATCCCTGGGATGAATCCTACCTGGTCATGGTGTATGATCTTCTTGATGATTAGCTGTATTGTATTTGCCAGGATTTTGCTGAATATTTTTGCATCTATGTTTATGAGGGAGATTGGCCTGTAGTTCTTCTTTTTGGTTGTGTCTTTACCTGGTTTTGGATTCAGTATTATACTTGCCTCCAGAAATGATTTTGGGAGGAGTGTTTCCTTTTCAATTTCATGGAAGAGTTTGTGGAGTGTGGGGATTATATCTTCTATAAATTTCTTGTAGAATTCAGCTGTGAATCCATCAGGCCCTGGGCTTTTCTTTGTCGGTAGGCTTTTTATTACGCTTTGTATTTTGTTGGCTGTTATTGGCTTATTGAGAGTTGTAATACCTTCTTGATTCAGTTTTGGTAATTTGTACCTTTCGAATCTGTCCATTTCTTCTGTGTCTTCTATTCTGTGAGCATAAAGATTCTCGAAGTAACTATTGATAATATTCTGAATTTCTGCTGGGTCTGTGGTGATTTCACCCTTTTCATTCCTTATTGTTGTACTTGAATTTTCTCTTGCCTCTTTTTGATGAATTGACTAGAGGCTTATCAACTTTATTTAGTCTTTCAAAGACTCAACTTTGTGATTTGTGGATTCTTTGAACTGTTTTCTTCATCTCAATTGAATTAATTTCTGATCTAATCTTTATTATTTCTTCCCTTCTTTGCACTCTGGGTTTTGTTTGCTCTTCTTTTTCTAGTTGTCGGAGGTGCAACATTAAGGTGCTAATTTCTTCCCGTTCTGTTTTCCTAATGTGTGAGTTCATAGCTATGATTTTCCCTCTAAGAACTGCTTTCATTGCATCCCATAAATTCCAGTAAGTTGTACTTGAATTTTCATTGAATTGTAGATATTGTTGAATTTCTTGTTGAATTTCTTCTGCGAGCCATTGATTGCTGAGTATGGTGTTGTTTAGTTTCCATGAAATTAGTGGGTTTTTCTGGTTTCTTTTGCCATTTATTTCCAGTTTCATTGCACTGTGGTCAGATAATATGCATGGGATAAGTTCTATTTTCTTGCATATACTTCGGCATGACCTCTGGACTAGTATGTGGTCTGTTTTGGAAAATGACCCATGTGCAGCTGAAAAAAATGTGTATTCAGCTGTGGTTGAGTGGAACACTCTGTATATGTCCATCAGGTCCATTTGTTCCAAGCTCTTGTTCAGTTCTGCTGCTTCCTTGCTAATTTTTTGTCTGGTTGACCTATCTTTTTGAGATAAGGGTGTGTTAAGGTCTCCTGTTAAGATTGTGTTCTTAGGCATTAAGCTTTTCATGTCCCTTAAGATTTGTCTTACATAGTTGGGTGCTCCTGTGTTTGGTGCTCAATATTTATGAGTGTTACTACTTGCTCTTGAATTTTTCCCCTGACACATATATAGTGGCCTTCTTTTTGTCATTTGATCATTCTTGGTTTGAAGTTGACACTGTCTGAGAACAGAATTGCTACTCCTGCTTTTTTCTGAGGTGCTGGGGCATGCAGTATTGTTTTCCATCCTTTGACTTGGAGCCTATGAATGTTCTTTTGAGTTAAGTGTGTTTCTTGTATACAGCATATTGTTGGATTTTGTTTCCTAATCCAGTGTGCCAGTCTATTTCTCTTAATTGGAGAATTGAGTCCATTTACATTGATGGTTATAATTGAAATGTGCTGACTTATGTTTGTCATGATATTTACCTGGTGTTGTTTGCTCCTTTGTCTGTCCTGTTTAGTGGGTTCCTTCCATTCTCTTGCATGGAGTTCTGGTCATTGTGGTCTCTCTCTAGAACATCTTTCAGCAGCCTGTGAAGGGATAGCTTTGTCATCATGAAATTCTTTAGTTCTTTGTCATGGAAGTATTTCACTTCTCCATCAAACTTGAAAGAGAGTTTTGCAGGGTATAATAGTCTGGGCTGGAATTTGTTTTTATGTAGGACTTGAACAACTCTGCTTCATACTCTCCTTGCCTTCATTGTCTGTGTAGAGAAGTCGGCTGTAATTCTGGTGGGTTTTCCTTTGAATGTGAGCTACTTCTTCTCTCTAACAGCTTTCCGTATATTATTTTTGTGTTGGATTTCTGGGATCTTAACTATTATACATCTCAGTGTGTTTCTACTTAGGTTGAAGTTATTTGGTATTCTGTATGCTTTGGTGACCTGAATGTTGGATTGTTTCCTCATATTTGGGAAGTTTTCTGCAATTATTTTTCCCCAAATTCTTTTTATGTCATTTGTATTGACTCCTTCATTCTCGTTGATACCAATTATTCTCACATTTTTCATCCTGGCATCATCTTGCAGGTGATGGATTATTTTTTCCTGCATTCTCATTGTTTTTAAGAGATCCTTTCTCACCTTTTCACTACCTGCCCCAGCATCTTCAAGATCTGGAACTCTGTCTTCACTTTCACTCAAACGGTTTTGTAGACTCGTGATTGATATTTTTAGTTCTTCTATACCTCTTTGACTGTGTTTCATGTCTTCTATTTCTTTTCTGTATTGCTCATTCAAAGAATCCATATTTCTGATCTCCTCAATTTTTTTATGCATGTCTTCTTCAGAGGTAGTTATTAATTCTTTTTCTGCAGTGTTTCTTCCAAATTGGGTTTCCTCTCTATATTTCTGGACTTATTTCTGTAGTTCAGATGCTTTGATTTCAAAGAATTCTTTTTTTTCAAATAATTCTTTTTTGATTTCAGAAATTATTTCTGCTTTGAGTTCCTCATGATCTTTCTGCTGTTGTGTCTTTGCTTCAGACGCTGTTAATTCATACATTTCAGCTGGAATAGTGCTCTCTTCACTTGTTCTGGGTGAGCATTGTTTTTCCACCCAATGTTTCTGGAATTCATTCTTTATTTCAGATACTATGTATGCAGATATTTCTTTTTTAATTTGGGGAATTACTTCTCATTTTATTTCCTCTATACCTTTCTGCTGTTGTTTCTTTGCTGCTGTATCTGTTAATTCATTCCTTGCAGCTGAGCTAATGTCCTCTGCCCTTCCTGATGGACTCGAGGTCTGGGATTGGGTTTTTCCCCTTGTCTTTGTCATTTTGTATAGCACTGACCTTTGACCTTTGGTGCAGAGCTTTGGTGCAGCTATAACCTTAGCTTGTTATGAGATTCGGATGCCAGTCTATTAAGTTTGAGATTTTCGAGGTATGCCTATCCTGGATCTAGCTGTTGTGTTCAGTTCCTTTTTTGCTGCAGCTCCTTTGGTTCCCCTCTGTTGGTTCCCTGTTCAGGCGAGCACAAACCAAACTGAGATGCAGAGCAAGTAATGAAAATTCCCCTTCTTAGCTGGCTTTGGGGCGAGGATCCGGAAACTTGCCGGGGTCAGCCCTCCTATGTCAGGCAGGTCGCTCCCCAGGTGGGCGGGCCTGGGCTTTCGTGGGTCTTCTGGCCTCACAAAAGGATAGTGGATGATCTTATTCACTGAGTAGGCTGTCCTGGGTCAGCCAGCCTGTACTGGGTCAGGGTCTACAGGCTGTAACCTGAGAAGGCTGGGAAAGGTCCCTCAGGTGCAGCGGGCCTGGAGTCCTCACTCATAGGCCAGGCTGGGCTGGGTTTCTGGCCATGGAGTGGGACCAGGTATTGCTGAGAAATGTCCCTCCAGCATGGCAGGCTTGGAGTTCTCACTCCAGGCCGACCTGCACTGGGTCTGGGGCATGGGCTCGGACCGGCAATCGCTGGGAAATGTTTCTCTGGCACAGTGTGCCTGGAGCTCTCACTGGGCCACGGGGGGTGGGGGGGTAAAGGGGCAGGGAATCCCTGGGAAATGTCTCTCGAGCTCGGAGGGCCTGGAGTTCTACACTCACTGAACTTTGATGCCCAGGAAGTTGGGGAAATTCCCACTCACTCAGCGGGCTTTAGGACAGGGAACCTGAGGAGGTGCCGGTGAGTGGGTCCTGAGGTTTCAGGCCGGTCACTGTCTTGGAGGGCTTGGGGATGGGGATCTGGGTAGCGTGTGTGGGAAGAAGCCAATGGCTCTCCCTCAGACTCACCACACACTCATTGATATGGGAAGCCTGGTAAGTCATGCAAATTCCCACTCACTGGGAGAGCATGGGATGGGATCCAGGAGGCCGCTGGAGTCAGCCGCTGTCTCAGGCCATCTCTGGGGCTGGGTGGCGTGGACAGGATCAAGGAGGCTGTTGGAGTTGGCCACGCTGTCTCCAGCCGGTGTCTGGGGCTGGGCAGACATGGGCGGGATCAAGGAAGATTACTTTCTTTTTTTAATTTAATTTTATTTTATTTAAGAACAAATAGCAATGAGACAGTTTCAAATCAAATGAGTAGTACAGGTTAAATAATTAATACATTGCATATTGTTTTCATAGTTGTTTTTTGTTCTATTAGGTGCATATATGATATTCTATTTACAAACATTAAGAGAATGTAGCTGTACACGTATCCTTTTTTAAAGCTGAATAATAGTACAATTTCAATAATTAATACTTTTTACATTGTTATCTTCCTAATGGTTATCCATATTACAAGAAGCAGACAGGATATCCTGTCCAAACACTATTAATGCAAATCTTTCTTCTCATAGAATTATGCAAAAGTACTGTATATTTATCCTAACTGTACTGTTTATACAAACACAGAAGGGTTCTTCCTTTGTATCCCCCTTTTTTTGATTAGTGCTGTCAAAGATGGGTATTCTATTGTCATTCAATTATTATAGGTGCTTGAATTCAGTGAAACAATCCAACACAGTCCAGCAGTCCACAATAATAGTGGGCTATGCAAAGAAGTTATTGACTAGAGCCATTTACAGCTCAGCTTATTATTATGGCCTTATTATATACTTCATTTTTATATTTTTTTGCTGAATGGTTAAGAGTGAGATAAAGCAAGACCTATATAACAAAAATGTAAGTTTTGTATCTGATAAGGTCAGTCAAGTCCTCTCAGGGTTTATCCTGTAACCCTGTACCTCACTTTGTAGATCCTTTGTCAGTGTCAGCCATGTGGATGAGTCATGGCCATTGCTTGACTAGTTTGCTCTCTGAGAAAGCCTGAGAGAAAGTTTTCTCTCAATGTGACTCTCCTTAGGCACACTGTATATCATTGATCACATTCCTCTGTGGCTCTATAATGTCTTTGATAAGAAAATTTGGGGTAAAACTGAGTAACATTATGTTACAGTACAGGTTGTCCTATGTCCTTAGTCTTCACTGACCTTGAAAGGCCAGGGCCAAAATGTTGGCTGACCTTGCAGCCCTTCCATTTCTCCAATTTTTGATCTGTAAGCCTAGGTTGTTAACCATCCAAAAGAGAAGCTGATTATTACCCTGCAACATATGCAGTTCAGTTTACCCTAACTATCTGGCTCAATTCTTTTTAGTTGTTATTATACCTTTCTATTTATATTTATTCTTTTGATTTCTTATACTGAGGAGACTATATAATATTTGCACTTGTGTGTCTGATTTATTTCACTTATGAGTATATGTGCAAGTGGCATCCACTTCAGTATAAATGCTTCAAGTGTATCATTCTTTATAGCTGAGTAATACTCCATTGTATAGAAATACTACATCTTTTTCAACCATTCCTCATGTGAAAGACATCTTAGTTGTTTCCAAGACTTGGCTATCATAAATTGTGCTGCTATAAACATAGGTACACATATATCACTATGATGTGATGTTTTCAGTTCCTCTGGGAAAATTCTGAGTCAGGGGATTTGTTGGCTTGAATGGGATTTCCAGTCTTAGTTTTGTGAGGAGTCTTCTCACTGATCTCCACAATGGTTGCACCAGTGTACATTCCCACCAGCAGTAGAGAATGGTTCCATTTTCCCCACATCCTCTCCAACATTTGTTGTTGGTTGATTTCTTTATGATGGCCATTCTTTCTGGAGTGACATGGTATTTCAGTATTGTTTTAACTTGCATTTCACAGATGACTAGTGATAAGGAGCATTTTTTCATATATTTATTCATTTCTTTAATTTCATCCTCTGAGAAGTGTGTGTTCATCTCGGATGCCCATTTCTGTACTGGGTCTTTAAATCTGAGGGCCCTAATGTATCTTAGTTCTTTATAAATTGTAGAAAGCAGACCTTTGTCTGAGTGCTTATTAGTTAAGTTTTTTTGAAATTTATGGGTTGTCTTTTCACTTTTTTGATTATTTCTTTTGACGTAAAAACTTCTCAATAAGAGTTGATCCCAGAGCCGGGCGTGGTGGCGCAGGCCTGTAATCCCAGCACTCGGGAGGCTGAGGCAGGAGGATTGTTGTGAGTTCGAGACCAGCCTGAGCTACAAAGTGAGCTTAAGACCAGCCTGAACTGCATAGTGAGACCCTGTCTCAAAAAGACAAAAAAAAAAAAAAAAAAAAAAAAAAAAAAAAAAGTTGATCCCAGTTGTTATTTCTTTCACATATATTCGCATGAAAAATTGGTTACTTTTGAAGAGTGTAAAGGATTCAAGTGTGTGTTGTGCTCTTCCAGATAATTATAATGGATCCTTCCTTAGAATTTTTAAAATAAGGACAACTGGAAGGGAACAGGGACTGGGTCCTTTATTTTTATACCCCCAGTGTTTGGCTTTACCTGGGTTCCATGGAAACGAAGAAGGGCTATAGATCCCTTGCCCAGGGCTGAGGTTTCCCCAGGCTCCTCGGGCTGATGTGGTCAGTTACAGAGATGTCCCAGCACATCAGAGGGAGTGCAGTGTCCTGTCACCATGCCATGCCAGTTGGGGAGTGCTGCAATTGCCAATTTATAAATATATTGCTTTTATATGAGTCAGGTAGCATTGTATTTTATGTGTATATTTATGGGGTAATGTATTAGTCATAATCATTTTAAATATAAAACAATTTTGGTAACTGCTTTAAAAATATTTCAACAAACCAATATAAAAATGCCTGTAGCTATGACCAACCTCTGACAGGCATTTATCATGGATCACAAATTGGAAATGCTGAAAATCCCCTTATGGAGTTTGTTGAATTGCAGATTATTTACCTGGATATGTAATTGAACAATACTCTGTCTGGACTCCTACTTGTGATTAGGAGACCTCCCAGAGGATCATATTAATACCAAAATTACTTAGTTTTTCATTAATCAATTATGGGCTTCTTTATTTAGGGGACATAAGGAATTTATACTGTGGAAAATCCATAAGGACTTTAAAATTCTTATTAAATCTTCTGAAGGATTTTCCCTAAATGTGATTAATAATAGAGTTCTATGACATGATAAGGAAGCAAAGTATAACACTGATAATTCTAAGAGAAAATTATAGGTAACTTAATTCCAAAAGCAGTAAGAATTAGAATAGCAAAAGGTATCAAGATAAAGAGAATCAAATCCTTTGAGTATCTTATGGTTATTTTGGAGGAAATATTACCTGCTTTAATCATTTGGATTGTATGTACTAGAAATGCAATGGTGATTAAGGGTTTAATGAATGTATAATTTGACTCTAGATGTCAACAGGATCACAACTCTAGACAGTAAATATTGCCCATTATTGCTGACGCCTGCGTAACTGACAAAGTGGAAAAATCTTACAACTTGTAACTTGAACCTCATCAATATATTTATGTTAATAAACTTCTTTGTGGAAGAGAACATCACTGATTTGCCTTTGGTAGTTTAATTTTCTCTCTTAGCTTTTTTCAATTAATGCTTTCCAATCCAAACAGACTGCGATAGAGAACACTGAATCTGCTATAGTTGTCTGCCTGCTTGTTTGCTTTGGAAAGCCTTGTCCTTTTGGTTGATAGGAGAATAACCATAGCAGGAGAAGTGGCATGTTGACTTAGTCATTAATGCAACTTCATTAAATTAATAGTTTAACTCTACACCAATCAGACCCATGAAGGCATAGAACCTGGTACTGGGGACAAGGCAAGGGGCTGTCATATGTAATAGATGTCCTTTGAGCCAAATAGGGGCCAGACACATTATGATACCAGATTTCCTAGGTGTGCCATTTACCTGTTACATGGCCAGCAATAGACACTTGCAAAATTCAACTCACAGTCTTCACTGGGAGACCACAAGTTTAAAGTTGGGTTTGAAGTTAAACTAAAATAAAAGGAACCAAAGGACAACCTTTTTCTTAATTCCTAAAACCTAAAATTCTGTCGAAAAACACTGTTACATTATGAAAGATGTAACTACCTTTAAATGAGTGCTTTAAAATAGTTGCTATTTATTGTTCAAATGATATAATTTGCTGTGGAGAATTACTTGTATTTTAGCTCCTAGGAAACTGATCCAAGTGGAAAGATAATACAGTGAGTGGAAAAACTGAACTATAAATTTATTGGAAATTGGAGGAAATAAATACTAGTAATGGAGGAACTGCACATAGTTCTCTATTCTTTGGTCAATAGCAACAATATCAACATACATAGATGATAGATAGATAGATAGATAGATAGATAGATAGATAGATAGATAGATAGATAGATAGATAGATAGATAATGGATGAACGGACAGACGGATGGACAGATGGATGACGGATGGACGGATGGGTGAATGGACAGACCAGGGGCACTACATGTATTACATGCATGACTCACCTTGTGGTAGTCCAGGCTCTGAGTAGCATACATCCAGCCCAGTAACTTTCACAACCATTCATGTTCTGCTCTCCTGACAAATGACAGCTGGGGTAACTGGGGTCCTAGGAGCCAGAAGTTGGATGAGGAGTTACTGCCTATAGCTGCATTAAATACTGGAAGCCAGGCACTAAGAAAATGAGAGGTCTGAATCACAGTAATCAACCTACAACATGAAGTTAAACAAACAAAGACAAAAGTTGCTGCTGAATGAGGAGATGAAGAAATGAGATTAAGTCACCTGTGGACATCTGCACTGTCTTTCCCTATCCAGTTTCTACAGCTCTGTGACAGTACCAGAGCTTTGGCCAGAGACAAGCTTTTTATGGTTTGGGGTATGTCTAGTATACTGAGCTCACCACATGTGCTTTTCTCTGTTATCATCACTCTTACCTTTAATCCAGTCCTGAGGCAAGTGGACTCAAGGTAATGATCTTGTGTCTCCTGTCTGTGACCAGGAGTGGGAGAGATTTAAGGAGAGCACTTTCTGCTGAGCTGAGGACAGCCTTCAGAAATCCCTTCCCCTGGGCTGGTCAGTTCCATGGCTGAGGTCCTAGAAGGCTGAGTGATTTACTCAAAGAAACTGCTAAAATGCTGCATGAGTCAAACCAATGAAAGCTGTTATTAAGGGGCAGTTGACAAGCTTAGAGAATAACTAAAATTAGCAGCTTCCTGAACAACCAGAAACTGTCTTCTATGTGTTTTTAAAGACACCTGACCCCAAAATTGAGGCTTTTCCTATTGCTCATGAAAAACAGGTGAAAATATGATCAAGGAATTGTACTCAGAAAAGATTCTGCACACATACTTTTCTCTTCCACCTCCATTAACAAAGCCGAATTCATAGGGTTACATTTTCTAAGGATAGTTTGTCCAGTGAGCTAATCAACCTGAAAACAAAATTCCCTTCTGTACATTTCCAGTACTACAAAGTTTTCTGCTTTGGGGAATGAAAACAGAAATTTGATGCTCGGGGTCCAAGTCAGCCATGTTCCATTTCTACATAGGAGAGTGGGTACAAAGCACTAATGAGAGGGGGGAAAGAGAAGAGATTTTATACAACTGTTTAATTTCTCAGGAGACTGGTATTAACAGAGTATCCTTTTAAAAGAAGTAAATTAACTTTAGACAATGTTTAAGGAATATTGTATATGTAAGATCAAATGAGGGGAAAGGATAGTTTTGCCAAAAGCAACTGTTATCAAGGTTCTGAAATTAATTGGATGCTTTAATTGAGGTAGATTACTGGCTAATGCTTGCTTGAATACAGTAATTCTCCTATTAAATTATCTTTGAATAATTACCTGAAATTTCTCAGCTGTGAGGACTGATGGCTATTTAATTGCACAGTGATGTTGCTATATAATTACTTAACAAGGTGTCCTGTAATAGTTTAATTCCCCTTTTACTGAAAAAAAAGTGGATGAGAAAGTAACCACAAATACCCCTTTTATAAAGAATAAATTGCTGTAGGATTTTTCCTTCAAAGATTACTTATTATTTGAAAGTAAATGAAATTATTTCTAAATTCTTGATTCATAATTCAAATATCGATGATTTTCCAAGCAGAGTAGCACCTCTCCAACACACAACATATTAGATAACATTTCAAAGAACTGTAATTGTCATTTTTCCATTTTTGCTTATCATGAACATTCTATGTCTCATTAAATATTCAAGACACTCCTTCTCTCTATTTTGATTGAATATTTTATCTAAGGTTTTCAAATTAAATATATCACTATTAAATGAATGATTAAGTACTTTTAATATACAGACATAAGTCACATGAGTACAGCATAAAAGAAAAGTAAATGAATTTTTTGGAATTATTTGATGAACAATCTACAAAGAAAGTGGTTTCTACCAAAGTAGGTGGTTTACCAGCATTTAGAGCATTGTAACAGATGGTATCGGGATTCAACAAGAAATAACACTGGACTTTTGTCAGGTTTACCTGATTGATCCCTAGAGCAAGCAGCATCTGATACTGAAGACAAAAAAAAAAAAAAAAAAACAAATTTTGAAAAATTTTCTTTCTTGGGCCATTTAGAGATATGAAAACTGACACAGTAATCAGAAAGGCACAGCTAATCAGGATGGAAAATAAATAAAGAACTAATTTTAGTATAATTCCTATTTTAGGAGCTAAATATTTTCCCACAGTTCTCCTAGAAAGATTTAACATTGTGTACATTTCCTCAAAACCAGCATAGTATGCTTCTTAAGCTGGATAACTCCAAACACATGTTGGCAAAAATTAGAATCTAAAATTATTTCAATAAATTGGGCAAATGAATGACATTAGTAGGATGAGGCTTCACAGGTTCAAAGCAGAGATATTCACACATGGAGGACAGAGTGTTCCAATTCCAGGACTTACACGATTGAGTCATTTTGGGAAACTAAATGTGAGCCCTCACCTGAGGTCTATTTCTATGATTAAATCTAACCCTGAAATGCATAGTGAAAATGTAGAATACAGAAATCTTAATCCTATGTGGTCAAGATTAAACTTTCTAAACTATCTTTGAATAATGAACCCTCCCAGTGTGTATCAACTATCACCCTGGCTCCAGAATAAACAGTTTCATCCTATACATGGTATAGTTTTGGAATGAGATAAAAAGGTGGCATAGAATGCCCTTTGTGATTATTGTATGAGGAACATCAGAGACTGAGATGATCCATACTTTGATGAAATCATCCTTAGATGTTATAACTGCAGTTGTGTGAGTCTCCTAAAAAGCACACCAGTCAGAGATGTGTACAATTTGACTTGAGAGGCATTTCTTTGTGCTGCAAATCCAAAATATAACCTCACTGCATAGAAGTAACTGGTATGAAACACATACATCAGCTATTAATCCTTGAGATCTTTAAAATGAAACTGGAGTTTTGAATTTCTGTTGAATGAGAAGGCAAAAGCTAGGATTTTTCTATTTTTTTTTTTATCATTTCAGCCTTTTTGGTCCATTAAAAATTATTTTCAAAGCCAAACAGAAAGAAGTTGTTCCAGATTCTGACAGAAAGAGAGAATGAGGTGATGCAGGTGAGGAAGGGATAGGGGTTTTTTTGTGAATGGTGAACACAGAGGTGAGGGACACGCAGGATGAGAAGATGCTTTTGATGATTCCCACAATCATGTGCACCCCAAGATGCTGTCCAGGTCTGCTTGCCAATACTGCAGTCTTTTGAGATCCAGGACACTTGCGTACTCCCAGCAGTAAGTAGGAGCAAAAGGAAGCATGAGTCTGCTTTTAACCAATGACAAGGGCAAAGGATGTGACCTGGTTGTGGCAGGCGCTTTCTTCACACTGCAGGTCCAATAGCTCGACTGCATGTAGGGCAGGCATATCCTGTCCAGTAACTGTCGCACTGAGATGTGAAACAATACCAGTCAAGGTACAAGACCACCCTCCTGAGATGGTGGGCTCTTTACACTGTGTATGGTCTAGTGATTTATTTTTCTCTTAAATAATATTGTGGGTAACAATGATAAAATAGCAACAGAATTCTTCTGCAGACTATAATTTTTTATTTCTCTGAGTAGCAATTGTGTATACATTTCTGTTTTTTTATTCAAGAAATACATCATGTGCTTCACTAAGAAATATAGTATCATTATCTTTTTTAAAAGGTCCTAATTTTGTTTATTTAAAATTGGAGCTCTGTTCCAATAACATGACTTAATCAGTGGGTGTGGTTGTTTAATACCACTGTTGTGCTTGACTCAAGAATCAACAATGTTCTTTTTCAAAAATAGATATCGTCCTTGAAGAAATGAATAGGCTGCTTTATTAAAAATGGACTTTATTTTCTTGTATGGCTTTTCCACAAATGGAAATCTGTATTTCTGTAGTAATTATACAGGAAATCTTCCCCCAACCCACATATCCGCTCACCCCTAAAATAAGATAAAATAAAATAAAATAAAATTTTTTCATGTGGTTCCAAAAGGAAGGAGACATCTACCCTGCCTCTTGTCCCAGTAATGCATCTTCTGCCAAGGCCAAATGTCAAATTAAATGGACAAGACAAAATAGAAATGTGTTTATGAGAAGCAAGCTGCTTTGTCCAACAGGGTGTGGATGTGTGTTTACAGTAGGGTCACTCACTGTTCAGTGACTAAGATCAATTCTTCATTGGGATTCACATTTGACCATCAATGAGAGACCATGATTAGGTCGAACTTTGATCAATCTTCCTGCCAACAGATCTGGAATCGCATTTTAAGCCTGATCTGAGCTCATGTTCTTCTTTTATTCCAACACAAAAGCTTGGAACCACAGCCTTATTGAAGCATCCTTGAAATCATTTGTGTTTCACTAGTGATGTGAGATGTGGCAATTCTTTCATTCCACAAACTAGATGGGCTTTTTGCCACTTTCGTCTAAGGAAAATTACTTAACCTTTGATGGCCTCATTCTCTCATCAACAAGCCTAGGGTTTAAAACTATAATGAGTAGCTCCCAAACTTCACTGTGTTTAATAATAACCTAGAAGCTTGTTTAAAATGCATTTTCCTAGGTCCTGTCACTTATGATACTGGTTCAGTTGATCTGGGGTGAGATTCAGGCATCTGCATTTGTCTAAAACTCCCAAGGTGATTCTGATAGACTACACATTGGAAAGCATGGTTCTGAATCCT
The DNA here is from genome assembly GCA_004027165.1 of Ctenomys sociabilis. Lineage (NCBI taxonomy): Eukaryota > Metazoa > Chordata > Mammalia > Rodentia > Ctenomyidae > Ctenomys > Ctenomys sociabilis. The sequence goes on from PVKA01025846.1 coordinate 15,089, forward strand.
CATCCAAATTCTAGCAATCAGTGCATGAATCTTAGCACTGGAGGCCTCCTAGAGATCAAATTGATTTCTGTATAAATTGGTTAAGCAACACAAATGTGATGGTGCATAGGGTAACAATAATATAAAACAGCTAATGTTTATTGAGCATTTTAAGGTTTGGACAGACCTTATATTAATTCCTCCATAAACATTAACTTATCAGGCCTCTAACCCTGTTAGGAGAAAAGCAATGTTGTGTCCATTTGATGGGAGTGGATTCAAAGCCACACAGAAATGACACCATTTGCTTAAAAGTGAACGGGTCTTGAGAAACAGACTGGCAAGGAGCAAAGCTCCAAATTAGTAAGTGCTTGTGAATTATTAAAAATTGGCAAGTTTCTGGCTTATTTCATTAAACATGACATCTTCTAGGTTCATCCATATTGTAATTACTAACAGTCCCTCCTTTTAAAGGCTGCATAGTGTTCTTTTGTATATATATACACAATTGCCATGTTTTCTATATCCATCCGTCCGGTACATTTTGGGTGTGTCCTATGAAGCTTCTCTTTAGTATCAGCCCCTCAAAGGAAACAGTAAAACCAGCAAGCCCAAGTCCCACTATGTGCTGAGTTAACTTGTCCTGTGATAATCACAGTAACCCCTATGATGGAGGTATATGCACAAAAGAATACTTGAAGCCTTATGGTGACCCTAAAAACTGCCAATGTGTCTGTTTCTTAGTTGAGGATTCATTTTAAGACACCATAGATTATTTAACAGGGAAAATTGTCAGACAGAATTCAGCAATGTGCAAGTGGCCGCTGTGATTCCTGTCATACTGCTTTAACTTTAGGTAAGTTCCCTGATTTCTCAAGGCCTCTTTTATTCATCAGTACAATAAAGATAACAACTGCCAGTGAGAAATCTCAGCAGAATAAGCACCTGCTTTGGCAAGCACAGGGACCAGAGTTCGATCCTCAGTCTCCCATGCCACATTGGCCCCACCCCTGGGATGTGCTAAGCAGGTGACCAAGACCAGGCATGGTGATACATGTCTCTAATCCCAGCACTGGGGAGCTGAAAACAGGAAGATCACTGCGAGACCGCAGCTGCACAGTGAGACCCTATACCAAATATATAAAATGAAAAAAGGAAAGATTACTATGCTACTTGCATTATACCTTATGAAAGTGAAATGAAAATCTCTCAGTCTTGGCATACTATTAATGCTTGGTAAATAACGAAAAGAACAGAGTGTTGGTTTTTTAAAGAATTTACTCCTGTACTGGTAGAAAACTGAATCATGTATCAAAGCATGAATAAGTAATTAGTTGAAATAATAACAGACCTCCATAATAAGAACAGTAAAGTAAAATAAATGTAGAAAACTACAGTTTAATTAACATTAAGTAATTTTGTTGTAGTTCAAGAAGAGACATAGGTCTTTAATCACTAGTATAGTTAAAGAAGCCATAGAGGGAAGCATGGAAAGCAGAATTTAATAGCCCATTTGAATATTTATATTCTTCTGAAGGATCTTTTACTTCTGAGAATTCTTTCAAAAGCTCTGCTAGGCCTGGGGAGATAGCTCAGTTGAATAAGCACTTGCCTGGCAAGCACAAGGGCCTGAGTTCAATCCCCAGCTCCAGAAAAAAAAAAAAAAAAAAAACCTAAAATGGTCATCATAATTTAAAAGGGGCTGGGGAAATGGCTCAGTGAAATAAGCACTTCCCTGGCAAGTGTAAAGGTCTGAGTTCAATCCCTGGTTCCAAAAAAAAAAAAGCTCTGCTAGCTAATCTCCAAGACATATCTTAAGTTGTACAAAGGATATTAGCAAAACATATGCTTCTATATCAGGGAGCTTATAAGAGAAGAGAAAATAGCATACTCTTTTTCTACTTCTATCCTGTGTTTAATAGTTTGCCATGTTAAGGGGGATGTAAATGAAGGTCCATTTTGCAGTGAAAAAAAAAATATATATACAAAATAGGATAGATAGGGGGCCGGGTAGATGGCTCGGTAGAATAAGTGCTTCCCTGGCAAGCACAAAGATCTGTTCAATCCCTGGTTCTGAGAAAAAAAAAATTGGATAGATATACAGCTACTTTCTCTTAGTTCAATGAAAAAAAAGATTTATACTAATAGTGCTTAGACAAGATATCATGTATGCACCTTCTACTCTGAAAAACTACTACGAAGACAATATGCAATGTATTAACTATTGTAACTGTCCTACTAACCTGTTTTGAAACTGTCTCATTGCTATTTCTTTCTCAATAAAAATAATTTTAAAAAAATAGTTTGCCGTGTTTGGTGGGTTTTTTCTGCTGTCATTCTTGGAATTGTGGGTATTTTGATCCCTTTCTAGAATATCTTTTAGTACTCTGTGTAGGGTTGGGTTGGTTGTCATGAATTTCTTTAGTTATTGTTTGCCATGGGAATATTTCACTTCTTCATTAAACTTGAAAGAGAGCTTTGCAGCACATATTAGTCTGAGTTGGAATTTTGTTTTCTCTCTCCACCCTCTTCTTGACTTGATGGTTTGTGAAGAGAAATCTGCTGTTATTTTGATGGGTTTCCCTTTCAATGTGATCTGTTTCTTTTCTCTAGTGGCTTTTAGTGTGTCACTCTTGTGCTCAATTTCTGGGATCTTTATTATATATCTGGGTGTAGTTCGGAGCTTTTTTCTTTTTTTATGTATATAGTACAGGGGTTAGAGGGTCTCACTACACAGAGCAGACTCATAGTGATTCTCCTGCTTGTAGCCTCCCAAGCACTGGGATTACAGGTGCATGCCACCATGCCCAGTCTCAGTTGCCATCTCAGCACACCCGGGGCAGGTGGTACACAGAACGCTGGGGATCGAACCCCAACCCCTGTATCTGCCTAAGCAGGAGCTTCAACCCGCTGAGCCCCCTGGGTGTTGTTTTAATTGGATTGACATTACTTGAAGTTTCAAATGCCTCAGTTACCCACATATACAGGATGGCTGAGATGATTCTACTCATAATTTCCATCAGGTTTATTAAAAATAGCAATTAATGTTTAGAATTTTCACCTTCACTAACTCTGTGTACTGACATCTGTGATCTGAGCAACTACATCGAGGACAGCAGTGTGTAATATAAAACCCACGGTTGAATGTCTCATCTTGGTCTTCTAAATGAGTACCATTCCTAATGTTTTGTCAATTGTTATACTCTGTTTAAAATATATTGAAACAAAATAAGACAAGGGAAAAAATTGAAATTTCTTAAAAGCAAGTATTCAATATTTTCCCCAATCTTACATAACTATAACTGTTCATCTGAGTAACAGATTTGATGATAAAAATAGATAAAATAACAACCATTGCTAATTGGCTATTCCTCTTTTGAAAATCTGTAACATATGCATTATTGGATGTTACCCTATTTCTGTAGGGTTTTTTTCTGTTTGTTTTTGCTTCTGTTTTTACTCTTCAAAATAAAATTTCATTAAATTCTTTAAAAACGGTACCACAGCTAATAAAATTCACAGGCTTATTAGAAGGCTTAAAGGAATCTTGAACTACTGACTTCTACTCAACCTAGGATGTTCTTAATCTCTTGCTCTTGCTTTTCCTTTCTTCCTGTCTGGTTAACTCTTACTTGAGGCCCTCACAAATAACCTCCTCCTGCTAAAAGCCTGTGCTGCAAAGGTGCCCTGTAGGCTCAGGATTGTTTTTTTTGTTTGTTTGTTTTTGTTTTTGTTTTTTTTTTTTCAGAACCGGGGATTGAACTCAGGCCCTTGCACTTGCCAGGGAAGTGTTTATTCCAGGGAGTCATCTCCCCAGTCCCGAGGCTCAGGATTTAACCCACACAGGACCACACCAGAATGTTAACTCCTTGATGGCAGACACAATGCCCTGTTCACTATAGGGTCCCCGGGGGCTCACACAGCACCTGGCGCTGAGTCGCACCAAGTTCACCTTAGTGAGCTAAGCCTTAGCACGGAGGGGAAAGTCTGGCTTAGGGGAGGCCAGAGAAAGAGGAGAAATCTGCATTCATGTAGAAGCTAGGAAGAGAAAAGTGTGGAGTGGGAGCCTGTTGGGCAGATGCATAAAGGTTGGCTCTGGGCTACAAAGCAATGCTTTTAAAAGGATCAAGTGTCCTTGTGATCTGAGGGAATCATAAGGAGGGGAGTCCTGAGAATGCTAAGTTAAGGATCCTGATGTGGCTAAGCACCTCTTTATTTATCCCCAGCTGTTTACACATAAGCAGTCAGCATGTTGGATACAACAAAATTTTTTGTTGTATCCAAGTACACTTATTTGCAAGTTGCTTGGGACAATACTAGGGAAAGTCAATAGTGCTTGGCACAGTTTGCAGATTCTCTTAGGGCATATGGTTGATGGCTGACTGGGTTCTAACCCAAGCTCCCAGTGATTCCAAGGCAGAAGTATGACCACATGGTCTTCACAGTAGAGTTGTGTATGATGGTCCTGAAAGCCTGAAGGACCGCTCAGGGTGCCCTCGCCAGCTCACAGCACAGTGCCTACTAAAGTTAATAAGCTCTTCACCAGACTTCTCATTTCTTTATCCTGGTTAGCTCTAATTACATCCACTTGGCAGTTGGAAATTTCTGACTATTCCCATTTCCTCCTTTCCTAAACAACGTACCTGAACAGTTATCCATCACAAGTGATTTTATTGAAGTGCACTGTACTATTTGACTTTGATGTTAAATTATTAAATAAATGTATCTTTGTAGATAAATCAAGTCCTTCTTAATCCTATTGTTAATATTTTTATTGTGTTTTTGTCCAAAATTTCTACCAAGCTCTGTATATAACTTGGACTCCAGAATTTTGCTTTTCAAATCTATTTTGATTCTCTGCTGTCCCTCATTCATTACAGCTTTGTTTTAGAACTCTTGCCATCTGAAATAAATCCTTTCCTGTCCCTAATGACTCAGGGATGATCAAAACAAGCTTGAGTCTTGCTCTCATGAAGCCTCAGGCAATGTATCTAATTTTTTTCTCTCCCTTCTTTAGCGCAAAGTTCTCAGAGAGCCCATAGTCCCTCCCTTAACATCACAGAGTGAGGATCATTTTGTCAATCCATCACTCCTTCCTTTTTCTTTTTTCTTTTCTTTCCTACTGGAGATGGAACCTAGATTCTTTCTCTGAGGCAGAGTATTGCTGAGTTACTAAGTTGCTCAAGCTATACTTGAAATTTCCATCTTCCTGCCTGTCTCCCAGCATGCCAGGATCACAGGCACACCCCACTACACTCAGCTCTCATTCCTTTTCACGTTGCATAGCATACTCTTATATCCTTGTATGTCACTAGCCAACCTTTTATCATCACAGACAGTATCACACCAAGCAACTTTGTGCATGTCATCATGCATGTTAGGTCAGAGTCATGGCATAAATTCCTGAGAGTAGGGTTTTTGTAGAAATTGCCAACTTGCCTTCTACAGAGATTTACCAGTAACATTCCATCAGTAGCCCATCTCTTAGACTGCTGCTTTCCCTGTCATCTTGAAATAGTCATTTTCTTCTTCAAAGCACTTGAGAGCTGAGAGAAACCCCATGACTGATGGAACTGAAGAAGGAATGAAGGGCAGGGATTTTTTCCCTCTCTGGCCACCAAGAAACTTCCTCATGGAGGTCTGGGTTTATTGTTAAGATGTCTGCTTCTTAAAGAAAAAAAGAAAAAGCTATAAATGCCACTATATAGGAGCTATGAAGAGGAGCAGATTTCTTTCCTGTTTTCCAACTAAACCAACCACTTAAAAAGATACAAGGCCCCATTCAGAGTTGTTGGAGCATTCGGAGAACACATAGCTGATCTGCAATCAAATGGCCACTCAGGAGAGCAATCTGCGTGCTTTTACCCACAGGGCAGCCAGCTCCAGCTGGAATATATGCAGGCCCGTTTATGACTTCTTTGTGTGGCAGTTCACTCCCTTCTTAGAGGCTGGGGCAGGTTAGAAGAGAGCGCCCATGTTGTACGACAGCATATCTGAACTGCCCTTTATGCCTACCTATTTCTTTCCCTGCTTTCACCTCTTTGTGTGTTTTTAATGGGGATAAGTGTGAGATGTACTGGAGTGCAATCACATTGTGGTCTTAAAAGGATCTCTGATGATAGAAAATATGTCAATTTATTATTTCCCTCAGGGCAGAGAAAAAAGTACAAAGGTTCAATGGATGATGAAGATAATACTTGTGCACTGTATAGCATTTTCCAACAAAAGATTTTAAGGTGATTTTCCTTTAAAAAATACTTTAGTCCCATTTTGTAGGTGGAGAGACAAGAAGATTTTGTAGTGACTAAAATGTCCTAGTGGTAGGACCCTGCATAGAGTCAACGTCTCTATGATCCTTTGCTGGGCTTTTTCACTCCCTCTAGTGGAATTTGGTTCTTCACATCAGAGTTTTGTTCAGCAATAGCAAGCCCCATCCTACTGTGCCCAATCTTTTGGGTACCAGAAGCACAGTTTCATCAAATCTTCAACCTGATGGGCATACGTGTGATCAGAGCTATCTTTGCGTACCTACAATTCCAGTTTCCTTACATAGCAATTAGCGCAGTGGGTGCTGGGCTGCTCCTGCATGCAGGAAGTCTGCTGGGGAAGAGCAGCAAGGGGGTGGCCACTTGTTATTTGTCACGCGGGGTCATTCATAATGAATCAACAAAGCATTGACAATAGTTTTCTTGTAAACTGAACAAACCTTATAAATGGTGTGTGGTCTCCCCTCCCCCATGAATTAGTTCCTTTGTCCTGAAATGTGTGGTTAGCCTAGATATTCATTCCGCTCTGCTGGGAGAGTGGCAGAGTCTAGGGAGGCACCCGGACTGTGGAAGACAAGTCGACATTTTATGTTTTGGTATTCTGTTTCAGAGCTAGAAATATCTCATCTGAACCTTGGAAAGTCAGGGGGGAAAGACACATAGGTAGACAACATAGGAAACTTTCTTGACTCTCTGAGTGATCAATTTTAGGACAGGCATGTGATAACTACTTCCTCTCTTTCTGTATGTGATGAGAGATGGAAATTAAGACTGTGGAAACAGTTTTTAAGATGCTTTGTGTGGCTGCTTGAAATTCATTGTATGATTGCCTGTTTTTTAAAAACCTAAATAAGGAGGGCTAAAGTACTTAGGAAGGAACTAATTGCTGTAAGCTTTCCTCTCCAGTCTGTGCTGTTCTCTGCTGTCGTGTAATCGTGGATACTGAGCAACTGAATGAAAGAAGCAGTGTCTTGTGTGAAGTAAATGGACAAACATCATTTACTACTGGGGTCTTCTTTGGCTCCCAAGCAAAGTGGGGGGAGGTACAGGGAATTTCACTGCAGCCTAGAGTTACTATGATCAGCCTTATGATCAAAACACTGAAAGGAAGATTCACAGAACCGAGAAAAACAAATCTAAGTGGAGTGATTTTTTTTAAACCTTGAAATGTTCAAATTTTGCTACTTTATAAAAAGGTAAATTATGAATGGCATAATTTGTGACATGTTTCTAGACAGACTGTGTTGGAATGTATGTTAGAACCTACTGAAAGATCATTACATGAACAGATATTCCATATCGTTGCAATATTCAAACTTGACTTTATTATCATTGTTTACAGAAATACATCATATGAACACCATCTACTCCATTTCAGATAGAATTTTCCTTACTGGCAAATTTTTATTAAAGTACTGCAGTGTGTCTTTCTCCTTTAAGAACTACCAAAATCTTGCTCACACATGAAAATAAGTCAATGATTATGATCACATAAGCCCATGTTATATGGATATTCAACCCAGAATTGTTTTAGGGTCCTTATAGTCATAGTGTTTTCAAATAAATTATTTGAATATAAAAGTAGCTTATGTATTTCCCCTGTGGCTGACCAAATGTCTTTTCAACAAAGAGTAAAATAAGAAGGCTATTTTTTTGTGTAAAAGAGTGATCTTTTTAGTCATGCTTGGCTGCCTTTTCAGGGCTGTCTCCATTTATAATGAGACATTCTTGAACTCATTTGAACCAGAAAGTTTAGTAAATTTGTGGTACATTTTTACATAAAATATCACAATTTGTTTAAAAGATCAGAGCCAGTGTGAAGGAAGAATAGATTAATGAATGCTTTGATTTCTAGTTTATAATTTGGAGCTGACACCTACATTGGACAATATGCAGTGTTGAATGTATATTTATTTACTTTATTGCTTCATCTTTCTTGGCAGTTCTAATTTCAGCTGCCTGCCTGTTTCAAAATATACTTGCTATGTAAATATCAGTTAATGCTGTAATAAAGAGTATAACAGTAGCTCTTATAATTGTACTCTTCAACACTCTTCATATTAAAAAACAGTGACAGCCCTTTTGGAGAAATGAGGAAACGTGTTTCCTATAAATTCTGTGGCTCTACTTAGTAGTAGATTTGACTTACATGCAAATTTTTTAGGCAGTAACTTTTTTCTTTTCTTAGTAACACAGTAAAATAAGTGCTGGGGTTAAAAATACACACATAAACACACACACTCATGCATACATACACAATGGGGAAAGAAAATTTTTTAAAACAAAATACATTTTGATGTTAACATAGGAAAGCATGTTGATGTTATTCTCTCGTATTTCAATATTGTCTACAGCTTGTTATTTTTCTTAAGTACATGGCCTTTTCTTAAGGCTCTTATTTAAAAATGTTTTGCAAGTACATTGAAAGAAAACAGTTAATAGATCTTAACTTGTTACCAAAAACAACTCCATATTGCACTCATTTCTAATGTTTTCCTCTCTTTGCACTTTGAAATGGGCATAGCACTTATTTTACATTTGTGTTTCCCCTCAACTCCTTTGCTTTTTAGCTACAACAAACACCAATTTTTTATTCTTTTGTCTTCCTCTAATTTTCACAGCAAACGATGTGTCATATTTCTCCTGAAATTGACCATTCTTTGCAGAAAAGATTTTTTTTTTTCCTGGCCTGTGATGCTACGCTGAGAAAGTCACTCAGCTAAAATGAGTAACTTCATTTCCAAATAAAAACAATAGTGTTTTCATGCCTGCACTTATTATTATTCTGAGAATGTACTAATTTGTTACATCCAAGATGACGGTTCGTTGGGTCCATGAAAAGGGCAGTATGCCAACTGTAGCAGGAAAGCAAAAGGGCTTCTTTCATAGCCAGTGGTGGGGCATAGAGTAGCCCACAGTTCTTCTGGGTATCAGGAGGCACGCCGCCAGGAGAGTCATCCCACTATTAGGGTCTCCTGTGTTGGGGACTGAATCAAGCTAAAACTATGATTTTACTAAATGTCAGCCCAGGCAGCCAAATTTTCAAACCTGCTGTTGCTCTAAGGAGCAACTGATAAATGTTTTGTTCCTGCAGGCACTGGCTAATGGGGCACGAGGATTTTGAATGTGTGCAGTACATTATTACTTTTGGCATTAAGCTCAGATAATTGTCTACTTTCCCTGAGCTGGTAATAGCAAAATACAAATAAAGGAGGATATTTTCACAAAGTAAAACTACAAAATAGATTTGTCTATATGGCTATGGATTTATTATTAGTAGTAGTAGTGGTAGTGCTGGTATTATTCTCCCCTATTAAATTTGAATGATAATGAAGTTTGATTCTATACCTTTATTGGGCTCTAAACCAGGGTGGTCTCATAATTTTGCTTTACATGCATGGCATTGCTTAAGGTCATTAGTTGCAAGTCGTAGTATAAAAAGACTGAAAATATATTCAGCACTTTGTAGCTTCCGAATACACATTTAAGAGCCGCTATGAAAAGTCGAGACCTACATGGCAGATTTTCTGGCACTGAATGGTCAATTTAGTGATGTAGATTAGTGAATCCAAACTGTAAGTGGAAAGAGACTATAATAATGCTTTGATATAGCCCTCTGTTGAAGCATTTCCTGATTGATCCACTTTCTGTTATTGTAATGTTTTTTTTCTTTGCTCTATGGCAAAATGCTCTCTACACTCTTATTTTTTAAGATTATAACCCAGAGAAAAGATTAGTTTTTAAGTATAATTTTCAACTGCTTTGGTACCACTTAATAAATGGAAAACAGGTTCAAATTGATGAATTTAATTTAATTTTGCCAGAATAAAAACTTCCCTTTGAGAACATTTGCTTTTGGTTCAATATATGTCCAATTTTCTTCTAACACATAGTTTTAATTCCTGGTCCTTTTTAATTTAAAAAAGGAGTGGACTTCATGCCACACTCAAGTAGCAACCATTTTTAAAATAATAACGTTAATTTATTAAAATCTTGAAATAAGTCTTACTTAAAATGTTACTGACCTCACTTGCTGCTTGGAGTTATCTTTCATTTCTGTAACTGTTATGTTCCTGGAGAATGAAAACAAGTTCTGCCTTTTGTATTGTTCATGTGCTACAAATTTGATTTTTCTTAACAACTTACTTCAAAATTAGGGCTGTATGTATTTTTCTTTTTAAGTCCAAATGGAAGGAAACCAGTTGAATTCATGATGAAGACAACTGAAAGTTCAAATTGCTTCAAAATAAAAAACAGGAGTACACCACTGTAACAGATTTTAAATGAAGTAGGTGATGAAGTGGACTGCTAATTTTTGCCTTTCCAAAATGTTGGATATTTAACCCTCAGAATAATTAAATATTTGTAATAAAGCAGTTAATTCAAGCAGTTTATTGCTGTAATTTGCAAAAGTACATTGAGCCGCTTTCTTTTCAGCTCATTGATGGAGGAACAAACATTTCTTTAATAAGACTACAGCACATTCTAATTTTGTTGCAAAAGCTTAGATAAGGATCAGGCCCCCTCTGAATCACTGCATTGACCTATGACATTGAAAGTGCTGAAGCTCTTTGGCAAAAGAAGAGTTAGACATTCATTATTATGCACAGGACTTTCCAGTTCTAAAGGGGCTCTGTGCTTTCTCTCAGATAGACTTTGTTTGTTGGAAATGAGAACTGTATTTTGGCAGCCAAGGACCAGGACTGAAGCTCCTCTGCAGGCAGACTCATTATGACATAATCCTTCATTAATCCTCATTCTCTATTAATAGATCATGTAGAAGTTTTCCTTCAGTTGATCATCTTCCTCAAGGAGCTATGGAAAAGAATGACCAGTGAAACGCCCACCTCTGGTTTGAGGACAGCTGGTTTAGATTCATCTTATTAGTTGCAAAGATCAATGAGGAAAATAATCTCCTGGACTTGGCTTGGTATACAAATGACATGAGCACCTTAAAATCTGATGTAACTAGATCTTGGTATTTTGGGGGTAAAACTCACCTAAGAAGAAAATATACTACTTGATAAAAAAAAAAAAAAAAAAGTTTATCAGGATAAAAATTTTCTCTGGTGAGATGAAGGTGTTCCAGTTGTAGAAGCATAGAAATAGAAAACAAACCATGTAAGTTCCCATATGGCTCCAGAAAAATAGGTTTGTTGTTAACTGTTCCAAGTCAGATCGGTGTGCCCCTGAAATGTTAACCTTTTCAACTGGTGGGGGGTGTGCTGTGCACACGCACGTGTGTGTGTGTGTGTGTGTGTCTCCTTTAAGAAGATACATATAAAATTTTTTTCATTCAAATTAGCTGCTTGGATCAGAGAATAGAAATAAAACATTTGATGTTGTGATCCTCAATGTATTTACAGAAAATAAATAAATGTGCTTTGCTGAAGCTTTGACATTTGTTTGTTTTGGCACGATTTTTGCATTATATCCTGGAGGTCATGGTAAGTCAAAAGTGCCACAGGACATCTGACTCATCCATTATCCTGACCACCTTTTGGATCACTGTGGCCTACTGCTTCCCCTGACTCTGTCACCACATACCAAACCTGACACATGGGAAATTTATATGTAGTTTAGAGGTATTAGGAGATTTTAATAACACTTCTTTTATCCTTACTCAACAGAGTTTAGATATTACAAAATAAACTACTACTCGCAGGATTATTATTTGGTTAATAAGTATATACATTTTCTTAGAGGAAAGTTCTGGAGAACCATTTTCTTATGTTTGTTGTTGATTGCTCTGGTAGGAATGTGCTCATAGGACTGAATCATTACTGGGTCTTGTGCCACCATTAGAACTAGCTGACAATCCCAGGTGAATCTTTATTAGTACTTTAATAATGTTAGTAATGTTAGAAAATATCCATGCTATAAAAATTCTATAGGATCGATATTTGTTGTTTTCTTGTACTTTTTTTTGGTACTGGAGATCAAACCATGGGTACTCTATCACTGAACTACTTCCCCTTCCCGCTTCATGTTTTATTTTGAGGCAAAGTCTTGCTAAAATGAATTGTCCAGGCAGAATTCAAACTTGCAGTGTTCCTGCCCTCTGTATCTATTTTTCAACTGAACAAAATTTAAAAAATTAAATAAGTTTCTCAGAAATATACAAATTATGATAGTATAATTTGATTTCGAACCTAAGCTTTTCTGTCTCTTCATGTTTTTATTTATAATCTGTGATCAAGACAACTAAGATTCATTGAAGCACTATAAATAGATCACCTCACTAGGCACTTTATGTAACTAAGTTTGTGGCTAATAGTCCAAGATAACTGAAAGAGCATCACCATAACACTAAACAAAGCTCTGTTTACTAAGGTTAAAAGCCAGATTCCAATATAGTTTTACATATTTATCTAAGCTAAGCCACCAGAGATGGTCAGGAAATAGCCCAGTCAGGCCCCTGAAGATCAAAATATCCCTGTTTCTTGTGATGTGTGCCTCTTTTTCTATTCATCAGAAGTGTATAGAAAAGCAATATAGATTGTATGTACAAAATGTTCAGTTTCAAAAGAGTATCTTCATATAGAAAATGTTCACACTCTTTAGAATCCACCAAATAAGAACTTGAATTTACCATGGGCAACGCTGGACATAAAAACATGAAAATCAATCAATCTTTCTATGGTGGGCAGCTTTTCAGAAGTATTGGCTTAGATTTTCACTTATTTACCATTATCATAGATTTTGATTTTTGGTACCAGATTTTCTTTTATGTGTGTGTGTACATATGTATAATGCTAGAGATAACATGTCGTTCTTGCTGGCAGTGGTAACATGTGATTGTTAGTCTATGTTTAGGATAATTCTACACATGCCAGTGATCTAGCTCAGCAGCACAGTGCCTGCCTTACAAGGAAGAGGTTGTGAGTTCGATTCCTGGTACCAAAAAAAGAAGGAGAAGGAGGACGAGGAATGGAATAATAATAATAATAATAATGTGATGGTGATGATGATGGTGATGATGATTCTACACAGCAAAGTATCACTGCATGTGAAGAAAATAAGGATTAGAAACTGTGTGAGAGAAGTTGAGGTGTGGGCTTAGTGGTGTAGCATGTGCTTAGCATGCACATGGCTCTTGGGTTCAGTCTCCACACATCAAAAAAAAAGAGCTTAGGGAATGGATTTAAATTTTAATAAGAATGTAGACAGAGAAACTTGATCTTTCCATTCCCTATCTCTTCTGGTGCTTGTTTTGTTGTATTAAGCCTCCCCATCAGACCATTTGGAATTGATCCTGGACAGAACTTATCCAGCTTTCCCACTGCTGTTGTAACAGACTCTAGCTTAAAACAACCCACACACATTATGCTATAGCTCAGCATTTCTTAAAAGTTCCAAGAGAGATCTGTTTCCTTTGAGTTTTTCAGCTTGTGGAAGTCACATGGATTCTATCACCACTGGTCCTTTTCTCTGTCTTGCAAGCCAGCAAATAATAGAGGTTCTTCAAATTTTCTGTTCCTCAGCTCCCATCATTTCTCACTTTCCATTTCATTTCGACTTCACCTGCATTTGTCTCCTAAGGACTCATGCGACTACATCAGGCTACATGCATAATCCAGTCTTGAATTCTTTAACCTGATCATTTTTGTAAAGCCCCTCTGCCGTGTAAGGTAACATTCCCAAGTTTTGAAGATGAAGGTATGCAAACAAGTGGGGGGAGGCTGCTACTTAAGCCTTTCACACACCTGAGGAAGAATGGAGACTCTTTTCCGTCTCCTTGAGCATCCAATAGTGCTGACATAAGTGTTTCTCTATCTTGACTGGGAAGCCTTTTAAAATCCTAGTGCCCTAGGGCTGGTAAGATAGCTCAGAGGTCTAAAGCACCTGTGTAGACAAACCTAGGCAAGCACAGGGAAAGTGGTTGGATCTCCAGCACCACATGCCACGCCAGCCCCGCCCCAGAGCAGGCTGAGCTGGCCACAAAAAAAGAAAAAAAGTGCTAATGCGCTAGATGAATTTCATCAAATTTCAACAAATGGCTCTTATAGGCACCATTTGTTTCTGTTTTCAACTTTCCCGATGATTGCAGTGTGTGACCAAGGCTGAGAACTGCTCATTTAGATGCCTCCCTTTGGTAGAAGTCCTACTCCTATACAGCCGGGAAATTCTGTGTGAAGATGCCTCAGTTTCACCAAACTCACATCAAATTTAGTTGTGAGACAGATGTAAATGTCTAAGAAGGTGTGAATCTTAGTGGCTTAAAATTTGTTAATCTAGATTAGCTTTGAGGTTCTATAATCCAAATGACAGGGCTGGAAAGATAGCTCAGTGGCGTAAGCATCTGCCTGACAAGCACAGGTTCCTGAGCTCAATGCCTGGTACAAGGAAAGAAAGAAAGAAAGAAAGAAAGAAAGAAAGAAAGAAAGAAAGAAAGAAAGAAAGAAAGAAAGAAAGAAAGAAGGAAGGAAGGAAGGAAGGAAGGAAGGAAGGAAGGAAGGAAGGAAGGAAGGAAGGAAGGAAGAAAAAAAAGAAAAATTTTCTCTTTCTATAATCCAAATGACAAAAGAAAGACAACTCATTCCCTAAATATCAAGTTTGCTTATTTCTGGTTTAAATTATTTAAGTCTGCCAATGAATTTCATACTTATTAGTGAAAAGTACTTCTATTCTGAATTTTTAGCATAATGGTATAAATTATACTCAACATCTTTTTTTAATTTTTAATATTTTGGTACTGGGGATTGAACTCAGGACCTTGTGCTTGCCAAGCAGGCAACTCCCCAGCCCTCTACTCACCATCTTATGTATGGTTTTAACTATAAATCAATGACACTGATTGCAATGCAGTGTTCTGGAACTGGTTCAATGAGAAGTAGAGAATGAGGAACACAATGCCTATGTACTACATTACTGGATTGCATAGGGCATTTTAATAGGTTAGGGTCAAGAAATAAAGCATTTGAAATTAAAACCGTGCCTATTTCAAAGAAGTAGACTTGGTTCTATGTTATTAGATTCTTGGTAACATTGCTTCTTGGCCTTTTGGCTAAGGTCAAGTGTAGAGTCTTTGTAACAAAAATAAACAATGACAATATTTATTGATACTAAATACTAAATGCCAATATAATAAATGAATACCCTGTGATTATAACAAATTGCTCAACTCTGTTTGTCTCAGGATAAAGAAATATACTCATTCAAATTTTGGGCAAAACTAAAAATCACTTTTAAAAACCCCACCTACAGAATGTGTTAAATCAATACATGCATAATTAATGGCTACTACCTAGCATTTTAAAGCAATTATATCACTTAGTTATTCTTCATAACTGCTTGATATAAAGAAAATAATATTCTATTTTCCAGATAAAAACTGAATACAAGAAAAATTTGATAACCCTATCAAAATCAAGGAGTTCATAATTGGCAGGCCCAGGAAACAAATAAATGTGTTTCATAATTACTATCAACCACTTTGATCCAAGCAAGTGGATGTTTAAACTACCTGTCAAGTGCTTTGGATTCAGGGTTATAAGAATTGGAATCCCAGACTAAGAGAGAAAAACAAGCATAAGCCAAAGCTTTGGAATCACATTGATCTGTGGGACATAAAGGATTAGAAATAAATCTTGCTCCAAGGGAGATGTCTTCAAGATTTTTGACACTTCTCATAAAATTATGCCATGCAGGGGCCAGGGAGACGGCTCAGTAGAATAAGCACTTCGCTGGCAAGTGCCAGGACCTGAATTCAATCCTCGGTTCCACAAAAAAAAAAAAAAAATTGTGCCATGCACTTGTTTAACCTATTCACAACAAGGTATTGATTCCTGTTTGGACATGTCCCAACTTGAAAATCCTGATCAATTGGCATCAAACTGACTTATTCAATTTCATTATTAGTCTGTAGGTAAAACAATTACATTTTATTTTCATGAGAAAATGTTTCTCAAATTTATCCTTAAGTTGAAAAAGTTAGATTCTCTCCTTGTTAAAATATGGTTTCAAGATCCCATTTCATGTCAAAGTGAATTTGACATTTATTTATTTATTTATTAGTTTGCTATACTGGATATTGATTCCAGGGCCTTCTCACTCAGCTACATCCCCACTCCTTTATTTTTGAGCCAGAGTTTAAGTCTCTAAATCACCCCAGCTGGGCTCAGACTTACAATCCTCATGCCTCTGTCTCCACAATAGGAATCTACCTTTTAAAACAATCATCAGATTACTTTTGGTAAAGATGATTTCAAATTCAAGCCTCATTTTTATGTTTTTAGGCAGACAATAAAAGCCTCATAGCGGCAGGAAAATGAGAATGACGTATTTCATTTCTGGTCTTCTCTATCCCCGTTTATTCATGTTAACTCTTGCTGGCCCCTCACTCATCACACATTAACTAGTTTCACTGCACAGTCATTGTGGTGACCTGGACTGTGTGACTACTGTCCCATACGTGGGCATCTCTGCCTACATACTTGCCCTGCCCGTGGATATTACAGAAATCTTCCTGTAAAGGGATGTGTTAGATGGTGTTACACTCAACGCCCTCTAGTATATTTACCCATAGAATAAATACACATACATATTGAATAGCATTGTCTAATAGTATGACTATATCATACACTGTAATTATTTATAGTCTTTATATGTAACATAATATGTAGTGTATTTATGCATGTATCTTCAAATGCTATCCTGGAGAATACTTTAGAAAAGGGGCTATGATAATGACTTTTTTTACATATTAAAGTGCAGTGTTGGAGGGATTTGCTGGCAGTCCACTCATTACCTTTTTAGAACTATCACGAAAACATATGGTGTACAGTGAAAACCAAAGAGACTCCCTATTTCAACCATTAGTCCTATTTCCAAAGAGTGTTCCTGCATTTTTCCATATTTCTCCATATTTTATATGCTTATAAGTACATACAAACTATGTAAGGAAATAAATAAGTGTAGTAAGCAATTTTGTTATGTATTATATAATTTTATTTTTTTTTCCAATTATTTTTATTTTATTGAAATACAAATGTCAATCAGACAGTTTCAAAACACCATAACCATACAGAGTCGATGAAATAATACATTGCAAACTGTTTTCATAATGTTTTGGTATTGTACAAGGTGCATACATGATATTATATTTACAGGTATTTATGTAGCTGAATTATATCAAAGATTCAATAATTATTTACCTAGTGGA